>CM035172.1:110387769-110506860 GCA_020205615.1 Panax quinquefolius
CAAAGATTGTTTACTTCTAATAACGACCAGTAGATAGTTCCATAAATAATTAGAATATTAGGTTCAAACGCAAACTTTAATTTCTAAACTTTGATTAAAAAAGAATTAGTTCTTCCTATCAGTAATAAGTCAAGTCAGAGAATTGTTTATTATAAATTTTATTATTTTCTTCAAGATAATTATTACTCTTTTTGTGTAAAGAAGATTTCAGAAAATAAGAAGGAAAGAACTATTATATGCCTACCAACCGTGAAAAGAAGAGAAATCGCTACCTCACTATTCCATTATTTTTATTTCAATACCTGTATTTTAGGGTGTTATTCATTCTTTATTATTCACGTTGAATCAAGCTCCCTAAGATGGGCAAGGGAATATTTCATTCTATTATTCGAATTCTAAATTCCTAGTAAACGTTCATTGCTATATCTATTCGCTTATAACATTGAAGTGTAATGACCTTCGAGCATCCATTCGCTCATCCAATATTTTTCAAAAATTATATACTCCATGAAATTAGTGGAATATCCTTGATATTTGCTCTTCATCTAGTATCTTTTCATGGAAATATTCTTCTGAGCATTCTTGAATTTTACTCCAAAAAATAGTATCATGTTGACAATTTGGACGTTATTTATTTCTGGATAAATTAAATTATAAATCTTTAAAAATTTATCCTTGAACTTATTTTATTGAAGTCTTATATCATTGTCATCATCCTCATGTTTATAATATGTTGAAAGTCATATGTGGCCTATAGTGCATAGATGGACTTGGTATGATTATGACTAGGGATTGTTCGGTATAATCATGACCGTAATGTTACAAATGATGTGGTAAAAGTCCTCATTGGTCGTAGTGCATTGATGGACAGTTGTTGGCATGATCATGACCATTGATGAATACACGAACATCCTTGGCCCGTAGTGCATGGATAATTTTTGGTCGTGATACTAATGAAAATCCTTGGCCGTAGTGCAGGGATGATGTGGTTTATTTATTAAGCTGAGTCTCAGCGATAAAAGTGATGAAAAACCTTTTAAATCATAGAAGATAGTAGATTTTATTCTCTACTTGACTCTTCTAATGAATTGCTTGTTCAATGCTGAGTTAAACTTGATGTTTGTTATATTTTATCGGTTTAACACTTGTTGAAGGCTAACGATAAATTATTTCGCATTATCTTAGTCATAATATTTCTTCTTTGGGCTAGTTGAGTTCACCCTTTCTTTCACTTTGTTCTCTTGAAATGAGAATATAATGGGACAAGTCGGGGAGCGGATTGACGGTCCAGATGGTTGTTTTAGTAGTCCTCACTATTCTATAAAAAATAGTGTGACAATAAATGTAATGAGGACTTCATTGAGTGTGGATATTATGCAGATGGCAATATTCTTATTAAAACTTTTAGATTATGTTTTGTCGTATTTTACACGACTGTTGTATAATTAAGTTGTATTTGAATTTTGTACCATGTATTTGGCAACTTAAGATGGGTGATGTATACCTATTTTGGGGGCGACACAGTTTAAATCAAAGCTTAGGGATATGATCCGTGGCTAAGATGTGAGACTAGAACTAGGAGGGGAGAGACGGGGAATTCCTTCGCTAGTATGACCTACCTAAGTTTATTTGGTATTTAATTGGTCGGTCAGAGTATAGGGATAATATGTTGCATGTTAATTAACCCTTGTTTTGTGGCAGTATTTGAAAATAACATCCGAGAATGTTGAGAATAGCAATGGAGCACAGGAGACCGTTGAGTCTCCACAGATCAATAATCAGGATAATGTGCATCAGGAAGGCGACAATCCTCATGCAAACAATAACACTGACCAAATGATGAATGATGGAATGTTCATAGGCTTTATGCAATTTATGCAACATCAGGCGAGAGCGGCTCCTATCCAAAATGTAGGTGGAAACACTGGAAACTCTCGGACGGTCACGGCTAAACAGTTCAAGGAGCTAGGACCACCGGAGTTTATTGGAGAGCCAAAACCACTTAAGGCGAAAGCGTGGATAAAGCAGATCACCAAGATATTTGATGTCTTGGGATGCTCCGAGGAGCAAAAGGTTCCCTTTTCCACCTTTATATTGCAAGGAGAGGCAGATTACTGGTGGGAATCGGTAAAGCGTACTCAACCTGCCGCACTAAAAATGTCTTGGGAGAAGTTCCGAGAACTATTCAACGACAAGTACTTTCTCGAAAGTATTCATCACATGAAAGAGGTAGAGTTCATCAAGTTAGAGCAGAACAATATGATCGTGTCATAGTACGAAGCTAAGTTTGTCGAGTTGTCCGGTTTACGTCTCACTTGGTTGATAATAAGGAGAGAATGATGCGGATGTTTCTAAGAGGTTTGAAACCCGAGATATGTCAATATCTAATTTCTCATAAACTGTGTTTGTATTCAGATGTTGTAAATAGGTCTCAGTTATTGGAGCGCGATAACGAGTCAACCCAACCAAGAGAAAGCAGCTGACAAAATGATAATACCAGTGGTGGCAGTCATAGAAGCAGTGACAACAAACGTGGAGGGAATCAACATGCCAGAAATGGTAACCACTTCGGTGGTAATCATGGCCAAGACAATAAGAATGGATATTTCAAGAAGAGAAGATTCAACAATGATGGAAAGACGTCAGCATCAGCACCCATTGTTAAGGAAGGAGAACGACCACCTATCATATGCTTCAAATGTGGAGGGGAGGGATATATCAATCCAAACTGCGCGATGCAATCCAAAGCATGTTACAATTATGGAAGAGAAGGTCACCTAGCCCGATTTTGTCGTTCACCGAAAACAAGTCCAGCTGGGATGGAGGCACCAAAGGTCATCCTAGAAAAGTCAAAGCCGCTAGTGCAAGGGAGAGCGTTTGTCGTGACCTCCCAGAAAGCGAGGTACCCGAACGAGGTCATCACGAGTAAGCTTATCATAAACTCTAGCGAAGTCTATACCTCATTTGATACCGGTTCTACCCATTCTTTTATTTCTCCTACTTGCGCTCAACGTTTAAATTTGACTCCGGAGAAATTAGACTTTGACTTATCTGTTGAAACTTCGTTGGGAGAAACCTTCATTACATCCACTGTTTATAAGTCTTGTTTGATTCAAATCGGTAACCGCACATTACCTGTCGATCTTATCTCCTTAAAAATACTTGCATTTGACGTGATTCTAGGGATTGATTGGTTAACTACTCATCATGCTAAAATTGATTGTTTTCGTAAGGTTGTTAGCTTTCATATTCCTAATTAACCTATTATGCGAATTCAAGTGACCAAACCATTAAAATCAATCACGGTCATCTCAAGCCATAAAGTTATTCGTTTATTGAAAAATGAATGTCAAGCTTTCTTAGCTCATGTCACAGATTTTAAAAAAAAATACGTCAGATTTGAATGATATTTCTATTGTTAATAAATTCCCTAACGTATTCCCCGAAGAACTTCCTGGCCTACCCCCGGAGCGTGAAATCGAGTTTGGTATCGACCTTGAACCCGGTACAAAACCCATTTCCAAAGCCCCATATCGAATGGCTCTTATTGAACTTCAGGAGTTAAAAACCCAACTACAGGAATTGTTAGACATCGGTTTCATTCGTCCTAGTACGTCTCCTTGGGGTGCTCTTGTTCTATTCGTGAAGAAGAAAAGTGGAAGTATACGACTTTGTATTGATTATCAGGAGTTGAATCATGTGACCATCAAAAATAGGTACCCGTTGCCTCACATTGATGACCTGTTTGACAAGTTGCAAGGAGCCAAATTCTTTTCAAAGATTGATCTTCGTTCCGGATATCATCAGTTGAAGATTAAAATTGATGACATTCCAAAGACTGCTTTCAGAACTCGGTACGGGCATTATGAATTCTTAGTCATGTCTTTTGGAATAACTAATGCTCCTTCATGGATATGATAAACCAAGTATTCAAGGAATATTTGGATCACTTTATGGTCGTCTTTACTGATGACACCTCATATACTCCAAACCCCGTGAAGACCATGAGCAACACTTGAGGCTGATACTCCAAAAGCTTCGTGAAAACAAGTTATATGCCAAGTTGAAGAAATGTGAGTTCTGGCTTGAGGAAGTTGCATTCCTTGGGCACGTGATATCAAATCATGGGATATCTATTGACTCGGCAAAGATTAAAGCAATTCAAAGCTGGGAGCAACCTAAATCAGTGATCGAAGTACGTAGCTTTCTCGGCTTAGTTGGTTATTATCGGAGATTCGTTGAAGGGTTTTCTCGAATCGCTACTCCATTAACTTAGCTGACTCGAAAAGATAAAAATTCGGTTGGAGTGAGGAATGTGAGAAGAGTTTTCAAGAACTCAAGAGGAGACACATTTCAGCACCTGTTCTGACAATACCATCTGGCTTGGAGGAATTTTTCATCTACAGTGATGCTTCAGGCAAAGGGTTAGGATGTGTTCTCATGCAACATGGGAAAGTCATAGCCTATGCCTCACGACAACTCAATAAATATGAGAGGAATTATCCTACTCATGATCTAGAGTTGGCAACTGTCGTTTTTGCGCTTAAGATTTGGAGGCATTACCTGTATGGAGAGAAGGTGGAGATCTATACGGATCATAAAAGCCGCAAATATTTCTTCACTCAAAAGGAACTCAACATGCGACAACGACGATGGCTTGAGCTATTGAAAGATTATGATCATACCATTCAATACCATCCTGGAAAAGCAAATGTAGTAGCTGATGCATTGAGTAGAAGATCATATACGGGTACGAGTGCATTATTGTTAACACAAAGGCCCTTTTTATATGACTTACAAAGGATGGAGATAGAGTTAAATACTCTAGGGACCCATGTGATGATGGCGAATATACGAGTAGAACCGACTTTAATCGATAAAGTTAAAGCTGCTCAAGCTACAGGCCTGGAGCTGATACGTATGAGGAAGAAAGTACAAGAAGGTATTATGCCGGAAGCAAGAATTGATGAAGAAGGAATACTTCGAGTCAACTCCAGACTTTGTGTTCCTAACAACCCTGATTTAAAGTATAAAATCATGATGGAGGCGCACAACACACCGTTTGCAATCCATCCTGGGAGTACCAAAATGTATCGTGATCTTCGACATACATTTTGGTGGAGCAATATGAAGAGAGAGATAGCGGAGTTTATCTCAAGGTGTTTAACTTGTCAACGAGTTAAGGCGGAGCATCAAGTACCAAAAGGTCTATTGTAACCACTTGAAATTCCAGAATGGAAGTGGGAGCACATTACCATGGATTTTGTTACTGGTCTTCCCAAGGTTTCTCAAGGTATAGATGCAATTTGGGTCATTGTTGATAGATTGACCAAGTCTGCTCATTTCCTACCTATACAAGAAACTTATACACTTGAACATCTTGCTCATATGTACATAAACGAGATTGTAAGACTGCATGGTATGCCAGTATCCATAGTTTCTGATCGAGACCCAAGATTCACTTCAAGATTTTGGGTTAGTTTGCAAAAAGCTATGGGCAAGGATTTACGATTTAGCTCGGCATATCATCCTCAGACGGACGGGCTATCGGAGAGGACTATTCAAACTCTTGAAGATCTATTAAGACTCTGTGTCCTTGACTTCAAGGGAAGTTGGGACAAGTTCTTACCATTAGTGGAGTTTTCCTACAACAACAGTTATCAAGCAAGTATTGGCATGTCTCCATTTGAGGCGTTGTATGGAAGAAAGTGTCATTTTCCAGTATGCTGGGAGGAGGTGGGTGAAGCAATGTTGTTGGGACTGGAGTTGGTACGTATGACTATGGAAAAGATTCAAATGATCCGATAACGTATAAAAACCTCACAAGATCGGCAAAAGAGTTATGTTGATCTTCATCGAAAGGACGTGGAATTCGATATTGGAGATCATGTGTTGTTACGTGTTACTCCATGGAAGGGAGTTACGAGATTTAGAAAGAGATGAAAGCTCAACCCTCGATTCATTGGCCCATTTTTAATCCTCGATCGAGTAGGAACTGTGGCCTATAGACTCACATTACCTCCAAGTATGTCTCGTGTTCATAACGTTTTTCAAATATCTATGTTATGTAAATATGTGAAAGACTCGAACCACATTATTGAATTAGAACCAGACGAGATAGAGGAAGATTTAGCGTATGAAGAGTTACCTGTTAAAATCTATATTCTATGCTCCAAGGTTATACCTCAAGTCAAAGTTTTGTGGGGAAACCACAATGTGGAAGAAATGACATGGGAGTTAAAATCTGAGATGAAGTCAAGATATCCTCACCTCTTCGATATACCAGGTACGTACCCTAATTTTGAGGAAGAAATTTCATAAGAAGGGCAGGTTGTAAGACCCCAACTTTTATGAATAAAGAATAATTTTCTCGAAATATATTTTTGAATATTATGGTGTGGATTTGATATAATGTTATAGTTGTGGGTAATATTTACAAATTTTGCAAAATAAGTAAGTGGTTATATAATATTCGATTGGTCAGGGAATATTCATTTTAACAGGAAATATTCGTACGACTGCACAATCATTGGTGGACCCCACAACGGAAGTATTGTAGTAGTTAGAAAACGATAGAATTATCTTTTTATAAAAATAACGGCGAAAGTGTTACCGTTAAACTGTTGAACTACCTGGTAGTAAAAGTACAGTAATACCCGTGGTTGTATAGTAACACACGGTATTGATTATTGATGCTTACGTGAGAAGTCACTTAGTTATACTCAATTATTGCTACATGAATTAACGTGATCATATATCTCGTATTATTGATTCAATTATTGTCACGAAGATCATATGCATAATATTTATTATTATTAAATCAATAATTGAGATGACAAAGTTATTCATATTATTATTTGCAATATTGACAATGTCTAGAAGTTCATCGAGGAGAGGTTTGGTCACCTAATTCGCGCCGATAAGGAGAAATCCTTATCTGAAAGCCCTCTCTTCCACAGGAGCGACCTAGTTGTTAAATATTGTGAGTTATAATATTAAAGATAAATAAGTTCATGTTGATTAAAGATGAAATTGATATTTCCATTGTGTTGGGATTATTAGTATTAGTGGAAATCGACATTTATTTCGATAATAATTGATGTCTGGAGGTTATATTAACCAATCGGGTAATTAATTGGATAAATGAGCAATTAATTGCTATTATTTCACATGCTTATAACTATTTGTTCACATGTGTGTACTATTGATTCACATTCATGTACTATTAGGGGAGGTGGTGCAAGATTGATAATACTTGCATGACTAAATTAAAAATGGAGGTATAGATGAAGGTACTATATTGTAATTAGTTTTTCACATGATTATACTATTAAGTCACACGAATGAACTATTGATTCACATTATTTACTATTAGGGGAGGTGGTGCAAGTTTGATAATACTTGCAGAACTAAATTAAAAATGAAGAAAAAGAGGAAGGTATTATACTGTAATATTTCGAGCCCCAAAACGTGCAATTATCGAAACTATATTTTCCTATAAATAGAAGCTCATTCTTCTTTCATTCTCACCAATTCACTAAGTCTCACAAGAGAAATTATTATAGAGAGAAATTATAGAGAGAAAGAAGAAGAGAAGTCTGCTACCTCACTATTCTAGTATCCAGTTTCTTCTAAGGTAAGGGGTATTATTTCTTTCGTATTCATGAAGAGAGTTATTTTCTTTAAATACTCGTAAGGGTTGTTATTCCCTTCTTTATTATTCTGTTGGAAAAACCTGTCTGTGCGGTCTATCGCATGCCTGGTGAATTCTGTTGTTATTCCATTCTTTACTATTACATTGAATAACATCACATGCGTGCGGATTACGTATCAATGACTGGTTCCATTCTTTATTATTCTGTTGGAATAACCTGTCTGTGCGGATTACGCATGCCTAGTGAATTCTTCTATTATTATATTCTTTATTATTCTATTGGAATAACCTGTCTATATGGATTACCGCATGCATGGTGATTGATCATTCGTATTCATTCCTTATTAAATCGTGAAAATAATCTGTCTACGTGGATTACCGTATGGTGGGCAAAAATCCATTTGCGGTTTCATATATTCTATTATACTCAGTTGGTTAATGTTTTGGCTTCTATACTCCATGAAATTAGTGGAATATCCTTGATATTTGCGCTTCATCTAGTATCTTTTCATGGAAATATTCTTCTGAGTTTTCTTGAATTTTACTCCACAAAACAGTATCATGTTGACAATTTGGACGTTATTGATTTCTGGAAAAATTAAATTATAAATCTTTAAAAATTTATCCTTGAATTTGTTTTATTGAAGTCTTATATCATTGTCATCATCCTCATGTTTATAATATGTTGAAAGTCATATGTGGCCTGTAGTGCATAGATGGACTTGGTATGATTATGACCAGGGATTATTCGGTATACTCATGACCGTAATGTTACAAATGATGTGGTAAAAGTCCTCATTGGCCGTAGTGCATTGATGGACAGTTGTTGGCATGATCATGACCATTGATGAATACACAAATTTCCTTGGCCCGTAGTGCATGGATAATTTGTGGTCGTGATACAAATGAATATCATTGGTCGTAGTGCAGGGATGATGTGGTTTATTTATTAAGCTGAGTCTTAGCGATAAAAGTGATGAAAAACCTTTTAAATCATAGAAGATAGTAGATTTTATTCTCTACTTGACTCTTCTAATGGATTGCTTATTCCACTACAGTTAAACTTGATGTTTGTTATATTTTATCAGTTTAACACTGTTGAAGGCTAACGATAAATTATTTTGCATTATCTTAGTCATAATATTTCTTACTTGGCTAGTTGAGCTCACCCTTTCTTTCACTGTTCTCTTCAAGAAATGAGAATATATCTTGGACGAGTCGGGGAACGGATTGACGATCCAGATGGTTGTTTAGTAGTCCTCACTATTCTATAAAATAGTGTGACAATAAATGTAATGAGGACTCCATTGAGTGTGGATATTGTCTAGATGGCAATATTCTTATTAAAACTCTTAGATTATGTTTTTGTCGTATTTTTTACCCATTGTTGTATAATTAAGTTGTATTTGAATTTTGTACCATGTATTTGGAGACTCAAGATGGGTGATGTATACCTATTTTTGGGGCGTCATCACAGCCCATTGATGATAAGTGAACGGGAGATCACAAGGAGAGAGCGAGTTGGGCATGCCACAAATCTGAAGTGTCTTGCTATTCAGAAGAGGCCAGAACAAGGAGTCAATCCATAAGTGTCTGAGATCAGTCAAAGCAAACAGAAGTGTTGAAGCACTTCACAAAAGAAGGAAGAGGTGTTCTACATTGAAGATCCAATAAACACTCTTCAAGATCGTAGTGTTATCTCTACCTGTCAATGAGCAACATTCAACAAGACACTATGATCAGGTCCAAGAAAATATGCATCAGAATCATAGAGTCTGGTCATCTAAAGATTGAAGAATTGGCAATGGTTCAATATAAAAATTGATATTCGAATAGAGCTTATTGAGAGCATCGATGCAAAAGGACAACCTCTGATTGAGAAATCAGAAGGAGGAAATAAAGTTGACTACCTGCCCAAGACATCAAAGTGACATCTCTGATGGGGTAGGTGAAACAATAAACTGCAGTGTCAGAAAGTCATAAAGGGGATGTCATGTCACAACTATAGTCTACCTCAAATAACTCGAGATCTGCGAAGAAATTCAAATAGCTCTCAATGGCTACATTCCAACGGGGAAGGTTGTGAAGGAGTATAAATCAACAAGAGCTTCAAAGATCAAGAGGTGCTAATGATTGCTAAGTTGTAGAATCGTTGAGTTGTTGAAATGCTATTATTGACTCTACGAGTTCCACCAGAACTAAACAGAACAAGTCTCAGTGACAGTGAGATTACAAAGGTGGAAGTGAAGTAGCTTTGAAGGACTCAAATAGTCTAAAGCTTCACTCAACAAAGATGAGAATGCCACTAAAGATGGAAGCTAAACTAAGAAACGAAAATGACAAGAAGATAGCATTCAAAAAAGTAGCAGAGCACAAAGAAGATCTAGAGAGCCACTCTACGAATCACCATGAACCTAAAGTTGAACTAGAACAAGTGCAGAACCAAGTCTGCCAACCAGTCAAGAAGAGTTCAGGGTATGCTAAGTGCCAGACGAAGTCTACCAAAAGCTCAAACACTTAGCAGACCCAAATGGTGATGGTGCATAACTGGCAGCAAATAAAGATGAGCAGAAAGGAATGAAGATCAGCTGCATCAAAAAAGATGTAGTCCAGACTCAAAGTAGAATGTCAAGAGGACTACGCCAAGCTACTAAGTACTAAATATGTTCAAGATTAAAGACTTCTTAGTAGCAAGGAACCAACAACAACAACATCAATAATAAAAAGAAGCCAGGGCTTGAGGGGTCCTTGTTCAGAAGGACTAAATGAAGTTCCAAGCCTCCTGGGCTTCAAGAGTTCCTAGGGAACTAGAGGAGTTCCAAGGTTGCTGGCCTTGAAGAGTTATTAGTGAACTGAAGTTCTAATGTTGTTGGCCTTAAAGGAATCTTAGTGATTCAAGGTGTTGCCCTTCCTTAGTGGAAATCCTGGTAATTGAAAGCAGAAGAGTGGATTCTGAACCACTTAAAATCCCTCGTGTCATTTATTTACAATATATACCTAACTGCTATAACTGCTATGTATGTATTAACTGCTTACCACTTAACTAACTCTAAGAACAATATATGTATGATTATGAATATATAAATGAAGGGGATCTTTTACTTATTCTGATGTGCTTGAAAAGATTCTTATGTTTGTCATATGCTAATTCATTAGCAATACAAAATAAATGAGAAAAGTATTTAAAATTAAAAAAAGGATCGACTCAACCCCCCCTTTGTAGATCTATTATGTGCCTACTGTGAACTAACAATTGGTATCAGAGCAGGTTCTCATGCTATATTCAAAAGCTAATCGCTTTGAGTCTGATCCTAGGAACAAACATTGTTCTAAACTTAGTTTAGTAGTAAGTCACTTGTAAATGCAGATGAGCTCACACGTTGGATATATTATGAACATGTAAATGTGTATAAACACCTCAAGCTGCTCAGATTGGTCCATGTTCTTAAATGCCATTACAACAAGACCAATCCTTGGCCACATTCAATCGTGTAGTCTGAAGACCAGACAAGGAAGCTCAAGAGGTATCAACAGTAAAGAGTCAAGTATCCACCAGCCTGAAAGATGAGATGGCCATACATTCTAAAAAGTACTTATCTAGAGAAGAAAGAAGAATTCCTCAAATATGTATATGGCCAACCAACAGCTGGATGTGAACCCTGAGGTTCAAAGTTATCAAAGAAATAAGAATGCCAAGATTCTCTTAGCTTACATCCTCAAGGCTATGACTGATTGATTGAAGGTCAACTGGAGCAACAAGCTGTCAGGAGTGAATGAAAAATTATGCACTTCAATGCCTAACCCCAGTATACCAAAGATAAATGATTATTAAGTAACTGACAGTAGAAAGGTACGATTCCTCATTAATATAAATATGTACATCATGATTCACCACCTTATGCACTATAACAGTATTCTATCAAGAGATCATACTTTACCTAAAAAAGGGAGGAGAGGAAGTACAATGAGGTTGGAAACTCAAATGATAACAAACTTTCTCTCCATCCAAGTTTTAGGTTGAAGATAACATCTTGAAAGAAGTCTGAAATAGGTCATAAGCATATCAAGGTTTAACTAATCTTAAGTGGAGTAATCTTTGCTAATGGGTTAGTATGTATGTACAAACCTATGTTCTAAGTTTTTGATAACACATAGAGTATGATCAGTTCTACAAGAGTATCTTGAAGATTCATAGATACTGATCACCTCAATAAATCAACCAGATACAAATAAGTGATTGATTTGATTCTCACTCTGTGAACAGTTAAACTCTGTGAACATAACCAAGCAGATGATGAAACAATCAAAGAAAAAGAGTGTTTTATTAAAATGGCTATTCTTACACATACACATACTCATCATCATGCATCTTAAAATGTAATATCTAAATTTGATATATGCATGAATATGATTTGTTGGTGATCAATATGATAAAAATTAAAATATATGAGGAACAGGGATTTTGAAAACTAACCTGGCAGGACCCATTTAACTATGGGTACCAAAAAAAAATTGCATCTAACATGCAGGTACTTGGTCTATCTGACCACACTAAGGAATGCTGAAGCAGAAAACTTCAGTCAAGAAGATTCAACCAGCAAAAAGCTTAAGACAGTTCAAAAATGATTCTGATAAAATCCCTATATGTCAAAGCCATTCCTTGAAGATTTATTGAGCTAACATGAATGAAGCTCACATGGCTGTTGATCTTTATATGGAAGCAGACCATTTAATCTAAGATGAAAGGGGTCTTATATGCTCAATCATACGAAGCATATCATATGAGAAGAATCCTCAAGGAAGTTCCCAATCAGAGGATCATCGAGCATTAATCATGAGGAACTCATTACAGAAGCAGAACTCCACAAGTACAAACTGACAGGGAAGACTACATTGGTAATACTGTCAAAAGATCGTAGAGTGATCAGTCCTGGAGATATCTATGTCTATGATATAAGGAGATATGCAAGGCTACCTTCTAATGCACACGAAGAAGAAGAAATCACACCTCACTGAGAAGACAGTATCAACTATGGGGGAGCAGTAATTTTCTAAAGAACAGCAGCACTAAAAGCATCAGAAATACACTACGAAGCAATATACCAGTTACAGAGTCCCAAAACTTTATGGCTGATAAACCAAATGAAGATCCATAGTCAGTAAAAATGTCTCAAAACATATTATTGATAACCCTGTCAGCCACCCAACTCAAAATCGTGAAGCGCCTATAATCAAACACATGATCGCAGTATAAGAGCAAGAGGACACAACGATTATAGCCAATGCAAATGTCTAGCGTTGGTTGATGAACTCCCCAGTAGAAAAGGACAAATGAGATATAAGTGCTAACCACTTCTAAAGTTTTTCATCTGGAAAGCGCCTCAGGGACAAACCTGACCCTTAGTTCACTCTAAGAGGTTGGCCCTTCCTGAGCTACCTTAACCCAAAAGGATTCTTAGTAAAGTTCATCTTAAGGACCAAGACAGTCAACGATCATAGAGTAGAGTTTGAAGAGAACTCAACGATCATAGTACAACCTCAACAATCGAAGAAGTAGACTCGACAATCGCAATCTTCTTAGAGGATACAGTAGCTCATAAGAAGCTTGGAAGAACTAGACAAATGCCCAACTATTCAGATCATGAGGATATAAGTACATATACAGGTTGGAAAGATATCATGCAGGCTCATCTCAAAAGTTAAGTGCCCAAACTTTCATAAAGTACATCAGTGGTTAAGCTATGCAGTTTTAAGATGAGGATTAGTGTCAACCCATCCTCTGCAGCATCTCTCAGAAGAAAATCATTGAGTCAACAAAGAAAAACGTAGAGTCCATAGCTACTTCACCAAGCTACTCTACGAACCAAAAAGGTCAACGGTCAATCCACGTCAGTGATGTCTATTTTCTTAAAAGGAACATCAAACTAAAAAGTTTATGGGGAGTTACAGTTCTTAATGGACATCGTGCAATAAATGAATGGTTGACACATCATAGTTAATGTAGAGTCAGAAGGAAATATCATAAAGACAAATTCAAAATTCTCAAACCAGTTATCAGAAACTATCGAACCTTTCTCCCTCTCTTTTTCAAACCCTAGAATCCTCTTCAAAGCCTGAATCTAACAAACTTCTAGATTCACCCAAATCACAGTCAATTGTCTCTCATAAGAGGTCTGAAACCAAACACCCACATATTTCTAACCCTCATAATGGAAGAATGGCGAGTTATAACCGGAATCCAACTCGGCTTCAAGAAGTTCGAAAGATCAGAAAAGAAGTTCAATGACATACTTGAGCTCGTAAGGAAAGTTGGGTTTTCTGAGTGCTTGGAGGCTGACACTCCAGTTTATACAGAGCTAATGAAGCAGTTCTACTCAAATACATCAATAGATTCTGGGATTTTGTCCACGAAGGTCAAAGGAACAAGTCTAAAAATAAAATCGTCTGACATCAATCAATGCTTAGGCCTTCCTGACCTAGGATTGAAAAGCCTTGATGAGATCGACACTAAACAAGTAAAGAAGATTATGGTATATAAAAGAAACCCTAGTCTGAAAGACATGAAGAAAAAGGAGTTTCCTGAAGAATTCGAGTTCCTTGCTGAGATAGTGGGCAAATGTATACTATGCAGGGATACTTCACATGACACAGTGACTGATCAACAACTAAAGATTATGTCTGCAATAGTTCTGAAGAAGCAAATAAACTTTAGAGTTATCTTGCTTGATCAAATTTCCAAATGGCTGGAAAAGGCTAAAATGAAGAAGTCTACAGATAAACCCCTTATAAATGTTTTTCATGGAAGACAATTGAGTATTGAGCTGAAGAAGAAACTGGGAAGCAAGATAAATAATAATGAGGGAGAACCACTAAACATCCATAAAGTCATGTCTCCACAGCTGTTTGTAAATTGAAAGAAAATTCCCAAGGAAAACATGAGGCTAATAACAACTGGGAGCAGCAGCAAAGTCTCTACAAAGAAGAGGAAGGCACAAGAGGTGGAAAGCTATCAATCTGATGACTCTGTACCAGTAGCATCCACACCAACAAAGAAGAAGTCCAAGGGTATGAAGAAAACAGAGGCTCCACCAAGAAGTCTCTCCATTGACAACAAGGAAGCAAGAGAAGAAAAGGTCTCAACTGTAGAAACCCCAAAGAGAAGAAGTAACAGATTACTCCAAGGGCCATCCAAAAAGAAAGAAAAGGTGATAAAGAAGTCAGCCCCAGTTCCCAAAGGAAGTCTATCTTCTAAGGATGAGAGCGTAGGATCAAAAGATGAGAAGGGAAATGAAAGTCTCAAGATTGAGTCCCCAAAGAGCAAGTCTGGAAATGAAGAAGAATGTAAAAGTCCTATGGCTAGTCCTCAGAGCATCCACTCTGCTGATGAAGGAAGGTTGCAAGTTAACACAATTGCATCCCCTACCGAAAATGCTCCAACAAGTTCACATAATGGCTCCAAAGATGTTGAGTCCAAGGAAGAGGGATCTGTCCCTACTAATGCTGAACTTCAAGGAAGCTTGTCTGGTGATTCAGAGGCATCAGACTTTGAAGAAGGAGAAAAGCCTGACTCTCCTATAGCTGAACCCTCAAGGAGAAGAAAGAGCAACAGACTGCTTTCCAAATCTGTCTTTAAGAAGCAAGGTGAACATTCTACTGCAATAATTAAAGTTAGTGATGGTGAGCCTGACTCCAAGGGAGAAGATGTTGAAGAAGGCACTAATAATGAAAACCAGCATGAAGAATTCACTGATGAATCAAATGAAAGGAGTCAGCATGATTCAAGCTCAGAATGTGAAGAAATGGAGAAAGATTCTAGTTCGGCAAATAAGGAATCAGAGGGAAGTCTACAAAGTTCTAACTCCAGTTCAGAACAGAGAGAAGGTGGAAGAAACTCCAGTTCTGAAGGAGAAGAACCAGAAGATTTTCACATTCCCCACCTTGTTCATCACAATAGAAGAATTGTAGTGGAAGTTGATGAAGAACCATTAGAGGTGCTTCCTGGTAGATGGAATAATCATGGAAATGAAAGGTTAAATATGGTAATGATGACCTCAAAAAACTTGCTCAATAATCGTAGAGCCATGAAGCTGGACACTTCAACTGTGATATATGAGCCTGAAGCTAAGAATCATGCAATAAGATGGTTTTACTCTCACATGTCATGGGTAAAGGCATCCCTCACCAAAGACAACAGCTATCTCACATGGGTCTTCTCTCATCTTCTCAACGTAGAGCTATTGGCACAGAACTTCTCCAGAGTAAAGGAGTTTGCAACTCAGATGATAAAGGACCAGTCTCACTACAAAGTCTACCGAAATGCTGGCAACCATTACATTCCCTATGATAGTAGAGTGGGTTCTGATGGCAGAAGGATCATGGCCAAGGAGATGATCATAGAGTCCCTTCACTCTATCATTGAAAATGATCAGGTTCAGTTTGAGAAGCTTCCCTCTGCCCAAGCACAGTTGTCTAACATTCCTTCATCCTCCACCAATGATTGGCACTCAACGATTTATCAGATTCTCACTGCTTTCGAAAATCTGTTCAAGAATGGAAATCGTGGAGTCCAATCTAGTGCTCAACAAGAAGTTGCCCAATCAAATGACCAAACTCCTATGGAGCAGGAGTTAGTAAAGAATACTGATAAAGTTGTTGAGAAGATATCAATCATCACAGAAGGGTCAAGGATGTTGACAGAAGCAGGAGACAATGCAGCCCAAGACAGACTTCAAGCCATTATATTTGATATATCTCTCAAAATCAAAGAGAGAGATCAAATCTATCTAAAGGCTATGAATGATCAGAAGGCAGAAGCTCTACGAGCCCAAAAGGCAAATGAAGAGCAAATCATATCCCTCTCTAACAAGATTGACAATCTGAATCAGTTTCTCTCCTTACAAATTGAGATGAGCTAACAAGAACTTAAGATTGAGGTTGGTAACTCATCTTGCCTGATGGAGCAACTAATGTCCAACATGGAGCAACTTTCACAAGTGATTAATGACAAAAATGGGGAGAAAAAGAGAAATAGGAAGAAGCACTCAAGGAGGAGCAAGGAGAAAAGAAACAAAGAAGACAAGAAGGCTAAGAAGAAGACAAAGAAGAAGATAGCAGCAGCAGAAGCAGAATCATCATCTGAGGGGGAGCCAAAGGATGATGATCCTATGTATGCAGAGTTTGAGGGGGAGCCAAAAAAAGAAGAAGAGCATGAGTCCCAAGGGGAGCAGGAGCAAAGAGATCAAGCAGATCAGTAGCTGATCAATGGACATCCTATAGACACATATGGAGCCAAAAAGGTACATCTCTATCTAGTTAGGTATGTTCTGGATTCAGGATGTAAAGTGTTATTGTAACGCCCCCAAAATAGGTTCATTCCATCCAACCCATTCTGAGTCGCCAAATACATAATACAGAAATAACTACAACTTTATTATTACAACATATAAACTGTGAGTTTAAATACAGATATTGCCATCTAGACAATATCCACACGCAAATAAATCCCCATCATAATTATTGATACATTATTTTACAAAAATGGTGAGGACTACTAAACAACTCTCTCTAGAACCTTCATTCCATACCCCGACTAGTACTTGCTACATTCTCGCCTCCTGAGAAGAAAAATGGAACAAAAAGGAAAAGGGTGAGCTCAACTAGCCCAGTAAAGAATATTATGACTAAGATAATATACAACAAATTATCGTTAGTCTCCAACAGGAAAAATCTAATAGAATACAATAGACAACCGGCTTTTAAATCAACAACTGCAGTGAAACAACAATTCATTAGAAGAGATAAGTAGAGAATGCAAACTACTATCTTCTATATATGAATTTAAAAGTTCATCGTCGATATTTTATCCCTGTAACATCAATCAATATATATCTGGAATCAAATATTCATCTTTGCACTACAGGCCAAAGATATTCATCGATTGGTCATGTTCATCTAAAACACTGTTCATCTTTGCACTACTGGGCCAAAGATATTAATCGATCCATCGTGTTCATCTCAACACCTATTCATCTTTGCACTACGGCCAAAGATATTCATCAAGAAATCATTCATCTTTGCACTAAAGCCAAAGATATTCAAGAATATCATCATTTAGGACCGAGGATGATGAAAAATATTTTAAAGAAAAGCGAATCCGGTGAAACAAAAGAACAAATATTAAGGATTAAGTATTTTAAACAATCCAAGTTCAAAAATACTTCATAAGTAATCGAGTGGAGTAAAATTCAAGAATGATCAAAACATGGATACAATCAAAGCTAGTATCCATAATAGATATTTTGGACAAAAAAGAAGAAATTTCATTTTACGGTGAATAGTGTCGATTCGTGAATAGTGTAGTATACGTGAATAGTAACTCAGACACCAAAAGATAGAAATTTTATAAAAAACATCTTCACGCCGTGAATAGTACTAAATGAATAGTAACTCATGAATAGTAACTTATAAATAGTAACTCGTGAATAGTAACTCATGAATGAATAGTAACCCCGAGCATGAAAAAGTTCCAAATTTGATAAAATTTCCAACCAATATTTTTAAGATAATGATATTGAAGAAATAATATCATTTTCGAATAAAATAACATCCCTTACCTCGAAAAGACAAGACTTTAGTTGAAACAGGATATAGGCTATGACTTGAACTTGCACCGTATAGCAATACTCAAAGTATACTCAAAATACTCACAAGAATACGCCGATAATATAGAGAGAAAACTTGATTTACGGTGTGATTTTCAATTCTAACCTAAGCACCCTATTTATAGAAATTGCTTAGAACACCAAAGCAGTAAAATTTAAAATAATATTAATATATATATAATCTTCACACACCTTTTAATCTGAAATTCAGCAATTGAACACATGCCTCACACATGCAAAAATGTTTTTGTAAAAAAATATTTAAAACTTCAAAAATTAATTATTTTGGAGCTTCAAAACTTCAATAATTCATAATAAATAGCTCTTTTATCAGAAAAATTCAAAACTCGCGATTCCATAGGAAATTCCATTATCTACAACTTTGCAGAAGAAAGTTTTTCTAAATTCCAAACAAAAATTGACCGAAATCCACAAAGCAGACGATTTTATAAAGTTATAATCAAATTTTGATCAATAATTGTGTCCACCAACACACAAAATATGTGTTAAACATTTAATGCCACAAAAATACTCTTCCTTCTCATATACTCATATATCCCACATTCATTATAAAAAATATCATCGTTAATATATTATTAAAATAATATATTTAAATGAATTATTTTATCGAGAAAAAGATAAAATATTAATTTTCAACAATTGTCACATTAAAATTTTCTCCATCTATATCCACATAAAATCAATATTTTCCTCATCATATAAATCAATAATAAATTATTCACAAATAATATTACAGAATCACAATTACTAGCAACTGTGTAGTTCTCAGGAAGAGGGGCTTTCAATAAGAATTTCTCTCTTCTTGGTGCGCAATTAGGTGACCAAACCTCTCTTTAGACGAACTTTCTAGACATTGCCAATAATGTTATCTAATAATATTATTCAGATAATATGAATTATTACTTCGATAATGGAAAATAATCGTGTAATGACAATTTATTGAAACAACAAGAATATAAAATATCAATGCAAAGAATTATTGAATCAATAAAAAAAAATCTTGAATAGTAATTATCGTAACAATTATTGAGTAGTGCCTTCTTACGTAAGAATCAATAATTGGTGCAATACCGTGTGCTCTTTGTTCAACAACGCGTATTAGTGTGTTTTAAACCACGGGTATTCCAACAAGATAATCAGTAATAACTATCTTTGTTATTTATAAACAACTTATATTTGTCGTTTTCTTCATCCAATCGCTTTCCGTTATGGGTCCCACAAAAGACTGCGTCGTCGTACGAATATTCTCCGACAATAATGAATATTTTATAACCACTTGCTTATTTAAAATATTTGCGTATTTTACCCATAACTATCCACATTAATCAAATCAACCCTTACTATTTCAAAATAATAAATAGAGGAAAATAAATTTCATTTATTAATAATTTGGGGTCTTACAACCTCCCCTCCTTATGAAATTTTGTCCTCGAAATTGACGTACGTACCTGGTGTTTCGAAAAGATGAGAATACCTCGCTTTCATTTCCGTTTCCAACTCTCAGGTCATTTCCTCAATAGCATGGTTTCTCCACAAAACTTTAACTTGTGGTATAACCTCGAATACATAGGACATGTTCTTTCCTCTACAAGATCTCGGCAGTACCTCCTCGACGTTAAGTCTTGGCTATCTCATCCGGTTCTAACTCAATGACGTAGTTCGAATTCGTCCACATATTTACGTAACATCGATACGTGAAAAGCGTTATGAAACGCGTCATACTTGGCGGTAAATGAGTCTATAGGCCACAGTTCCTATTCGATCGAGAATTTCAAATGGATTAATAAATTGAAGGTTTGAGCTTTCCTCACCTCACCGATTCTCGCTTTTGAAATAACAACTTCGCACCTCCTTCTTCAAATTCATCACTCCGGTGTGTAGCTTGAATAAACTTTTAACTTTATCGATTAAAGTCGATTATACTCAGTATATCATCACGTGGATACCTAGAGTTTTCATCTCCATCTCTATTATTTGTAAATTATCTGAAATGAGTCTTTGACAATATCGTACTTTCGTACTTGTATACGATCTTCTACTCAACACGTCACTACCACGTTCGCTTTTCGGGATGGCATGGTCGTAACATGTGCTAAAATGAGTCTCCTCTCGAGTTCTTCAAGCTCTTCCCACATTCCTTGCTCCATTCGAATTTTGTATCTCTACGAGTCAGCTGCGTTAATGGAATAGCGATTCGAGAATATCCTTCAATGAATCTCCGATAATAACCAACTAAGCCTAGAAAGCTACGTATTTCGATTCATCGACTTAGGTTGTTCTCAACTCGTGACTCATATCCCAACTTGGATAAGACGTTACAATGACACCTATCAGTTTACTATCGCACGAATATGGTGTCCCCTACGGAGAGTCTGGCTTCGGTGCATTCCACAAAGGAAGTCACCAGATAAAGGCTCAGGTACCAAATTATATAGTTGAATTTTTAACTCCTGAAGTTCAATAAGAGCCATTCGATATGAGATTTTAGAAATGAGTTTTGTACCGGGTTCAAAGTCGATACAAAATTTAATATCAGGCTTTGGGAGTAAGCCAAGAAATTCTTTAGGAATTACGTCAGGAAAAATCAATAACAACAGGAATATTATTCAAATCTGACGTGTCTTTATTCAAATACATAACATGGACTAAGAAAACTTGGCATCCGTAATAAACGAATGACTTCATGGCTTGATATGAAAATGTTTGATTACAATGGTTTGATTGCTTAAATTCGAATAACAGGTTGCTTAGGAATATGAAAACTAACAACCTTACGAAAGTAATCAATTTCGGCATGATGAGTAGTTAACCTTAAAATCACATCAAAAGCAAATATCTCTATAGAAATAAGGTTAACAGGTAATGTGATAGTGCCAACCTGAATCAAGCAAGATTTCTAAACAACGGATGTAATGAAAGTTTCTCCTAACGGAGCCTTCATAAATAGGTCAAAGTTTAATTTCTCCGTAGTCAAGTTCAAACGTTGATCGCAAACAAAAGAGATAAAAGAATGGGTAGAACTGGTATCTAGTAAGGTATAAACTTTGTAAGAATTTATAATTAACTAACCCGTGCTAACTTCATTCGGGTTCCTCGCATTTTGACCGGTCACGACAAATGCTCTTCCATGAACCGTTAACTTTGACTTTTCTGGGACATCCTTTTGAGTCACCTTTTCCATTTGGATCTGGTTTCGATATCGTATAATCTCGGCGATATGTCCTTCTTTTCCACAATTATAGCATACCTTAAACTGTTGTGGGGCGGTTTAATGATATGTCCCTCTTTCCGCATTTGTAACATACGACCCGGTGGTCTTTCTCCTCCTTGGAACCGGTTACATCGGGCGCCGACGTCTTCACATGGTCGTTGTTGAATCTCCTCTTTTAAAATCTCCTCTCGACTCGCTTCTTCTATTTTCATGGCCATGATTACCACCAGAGTGGTTACCGCCTTTGTCCATATTCTTCTTTCTCCGTGGTTATATCGTTATTCGATGATCGCTATCTTGAGATGATCTCATTTATGGTCCCTCGGTTGAACGCATACTCGTTATCTCGCTCTAACAATCGAGCCACGCTGACAACATCTGAATAGAGAGAAAATTTATGAGAAATGAGATATCGACGTATATCTGGGTTTCAAACCTCTCTAAACATCCGCATCATATGTTCCTCATTCTCCACCAAATGAGGTGCAAACACGATAACTCCATGAACTTCGCCTCGTCTTTGGGACACCGCCATGTTATTACGCTCGATCTAATAAACTCCACTTCCTTTATATGACAAATACTTTCGTGGAAGTACTTGTCATTGAACTGCTTTCAAACGTCTCCCATGACATGCTAAGTGCAATTTGGATGGTACGCTTCATGATTCCCACCGATGAATCGCCTCGTTCTGTAACATAAAAGTAGCGAATGGAACTTTCTGTTCCTCTCCGCATCCCAAGACATCAAATATCTTGGTAATTTGTTTGACCCACGCCTCCGCTTTAATCGGATCCGCTTTCCCCGAATTGGTGGTCCCAACTCTTTGAATCGCGCTTGGTTGTGACAACCCGTGAATTGCTATCATTTCCTCAGTATTTTGAACACAAGTCTCCTCAAATGCGATTTTGCATGAACCGCAAAAGCTTCTAAACATCCCTCGTTCATCATCTTTCAATTGGTGTTGTTTCATGGAGGTACATTGTCAACTGTTGCACGTTCTCCTCGTTGGTAAGTACGTGCATCTCCACGGTCTCATTTATTCCATTGTTAATATTCTTAGTCGACATTCTCAAACACTTCGCCATAAAACAAGGGTTAATTAAGGAAATCAATATATCACATAATATACTTATATACTTAACCAACTAACAAATAAGCTTAGGTAGGACACACTAGCGAAGGATTTACTCGTCTCTCCCTCCTAGTTCTATTCCCCGATCTCCGCCATGGAGATCATATCCTAAGCTCGATACCAACCGTGACGCCCCAAAATAGGTCCATTCCATCCAACCCATTCTCGAAGTCGCCAAATACATGGTACGTAAATAACTACAACTTTATTATTACAACATATAAAGCGTGAGTTTAAATACAGATATTGCCATATAGACAATATCCACACGCAAATAAATCCCCATCATAATTATTGATACATTATTTTACAAAAATGGTGAGGACTACTAAACAACTCTCTCTAGAACCTTCATTCCATACCCCGACTAGTACTTGCTACATTCTCGCCTCCTGAGAAGAAAAATGGAACAAAAGGAAAAGGGTGAGCTCAACTAGCCCAGTAAAGAATATTATGACTAAGATAATATACAACAAATTATCGTTAGTCTCCAACAGGAAAAATCTAATAGAATACAATAGACAACCGCTTTTAAATCAACAACGCAGCATTGAAACAACAATTCATTAGAAGAGTTAAGTAGAGAATGCAAACTACTATCTTCTATATATGAATTTAAAAGTTCATCGTCGATAATATATCCCTCGTAACATCAATCAATATATATCCGAATCAAATATTCATCTTTTTGCACTCTGTGCCAAAGATATTCATCGATTGGTCATGTTCATCTAAACACCTATTCATCTTTGCACTACGGCCAAAGATATTAATCAGTCGATCATGTTCATCTCAACACCTGTTCATCTTTGCACTACGGGCCAAAGATATTCATCAAGAAATCATTCATCTTTGCACTACTGGTAGAAGATATTCAAGAATATCATCATTTAGGACCGAGGATGATGAAAAATATTTTAAAGAAAATGAATCCAAAGTGAAACAAAAGAACAATATTAAGGATTCGTATTTTAAACAATCCCAGTTCAAAAATACTTCATAAGTAATCAGAGTGGAGTAAAATTCAAGAATGATCAAAACATGGATACAATCAAAGCTAGTATCCATAATAAATATTTTGGACAAAAAGAAGAAATTTCATTTTTCGGTGAATAGTGTCGTATTCGTGAATAGTGTCGTATACGTGAATAGTAAACTCGACACCAAAAGATAGAAATTTCATAAAAACACATCTTCACGCTTCGTGAATAGTACTTTTGAATAGTAACTCGTGAATAGTAACTCATGAATAGTAACTCGTGAATAGTAACCCCGACATGAAAAAGTTCCAAATTTGATAAAATTTCCAACCAATATTTTAAGATAATGATATTGAAGAAATAATATCATTTTCGAATAAAATAACATCCCTTACCTCGAAAGACAAGACTTTAGTCAAAACACCAGGATATAGGCTATGACTTGAACTTGCACCGTAGTATAGCAATACTCAAAGTATACTCAAAATACTCACAAGAATACGCTCGATAATATAGAGAGAGAAAACTTCAGTTTCTGGTGTGATTTTCAATTCTAACCTAAGCACCCTATTTATAGAAATTGCTTGTAACACCAAAAGCGTAAAATTTAAAAAATATTAATATATATATATATATATATATATAATCTTCACGCACACCTTTTAATCTGAAATTCAGCAATTGAACACATGCCTCACACATGCAAAAAATGTTTTTTGTAAAAAAAATATTTAAAACTTCAAAAATTAATTATTTTGGAGCTTCAAAACTTCAATAATTCATAATAAATAGCTCTTTTATCAGAAAAATTCAAAACTCGCGACTTTCCATAGGAAATTCCATTATCTACAACTTTGCAGAAGAAAGTTTTTCTAAATTCCAAACAAAAATTGACCGAAATCCACAAACGGACGATTTTATAGGCTATAATCAAATTTCGGTCAATAATTGTGTCCACCAACACACAAAATATGTGTTAAACATTTAATGCCACAAAAATACTCTTCCTTCTCATATACTCATATATCCCACATTCATTATAAAAATATCATCGTTAATATATTATTAAAATAATATATTTAAATGAATTATTTTATCAGAAAAAGATAAAATATTAATTTTCAACAATTGTCACATTAAAAATTTTCTCCATCTATATCCACATAAAATCAATATTTTCCTCATCATATAAATCAATAATAAATTATTCACAAATAATATTACGAGAATCACAAGATTAGCAACTGTGCCGTTTTCAGAAAGAGGGGCTTTCAATAAGAATTTCTCCCTCACTTAAGCGCAATTAGGTGACCAAACCTCTCTTTAGACGTAACTTTCTAGACATTGCCAATAATGTTATCTAATAATATTATTCAGATAATATGAATTATTACTTCGATAATGGAAAATATGCGTGTAATGACAATTTATTGAAACAACGGTAATATAAAATATCAACGCACGCAATTATTGAATCAATAAAATAAAATATCGAATAGTAATTATCGTAACAATTATTGAGTAGTGCCTTTCACGTAAGAATCAATAATTGGTGCAATACCTGGTGTCTTCTTTGTTCAACAACGCATATTAGTGTGTTTTAACCACCGGGTATTCCAACAAGATAATCTCAGAATAACTACGCCGCTATTTATAAACAACTTATATTTGTCATTTTCTTCATCCAATCGTTTTTCCGTTATGGGGCCCATAAAGATCGCTGGCCGTCGCATTTAATATTCTCAAACAATAATGAATATTTTATAACCACTTGCTTATTTGAAATATTTGCGTATTTTACCCATAACTATCCACATTAATCAAATCAACCCTTACTATTTCAAAATAATAAATAGAGGAAAATAAATTTCATTTATTAATAATTTGGGGTCTTACAGTTATAGTGTATGTAATTTCATATTATTATCAATAGCATTCATGATTATCTACTTTAGAAATATAGTTGCTCACTGTATATAAGATTCATTCATATCATGCATATGCACTTATTATTTTTGTCATAATCAAATAGGGGGAGATTGTCAGGAATAAGCATGTGAATGATATTCCTATTTATATATGATTTGATTATGATATATATGAATGAATATGCAAGTATGCTTGTATTAAGAAAAGTTGTAAAGTCCTTTGATAGATAATAGGAACATATGTACAAGGACTTAGAATGAATTGATCAAATATTTTAGGTTGATCCTACATAAGCAATACAACTTTATAAAGTCCTTAAAAGAAATAATGTACAAGAACTATAAAGATAGAAAGATCAAGCTTGTTAGTTTGATCTTATAATAGATAGGCTAGTCTGATCGTCGATGTGACGCCCCCAAATTCGGGTCCCTTCGAACCTCAGATCCTGTCCGCCACGATACTACTATCGTCCAACTATTTATATCTTTCATTCATAACTTAACGAATATAACTTTGCTTATTACAATTTAGAATATAAATTCTTTCCATTTCCAGGATCTGTATAATGATCCCAAACTTTTATAAGTTTTAAATCTTGGTCATTTACCATTCCTGTCTTACATCATATTCGATGTTATATAATTTTGCAGAATAATTTAAACTTTTTCAATCTCCTTTGAAAATAAATCTTTTATTGATATCTTAACTTGAATCAATTACATATCCTTGAATCAAATTAGGTTTTGATTCATTCTATTCAAATTACTGTATAAATCTTTACATCTTTATTTAAATTCCTTTATGTATCACATAGTACAACTTAACATGTATTACACATCATAAACTACTATCATGCACATCTCCTAGAACCTAAACATGGTTCAAGAACATATATTTAAATAAATCAATCAATCTCCTTCGATGTTATTGAACTTTATCAATCAAGTAGCACGTAACTTTATCGTGAGTCCTTAACCTGCAAAAGTGGTTATTTACAAGGGTGAGCTCGACAGCCCAGCAATTCTAACAGTTTTTATGCAGCACATAGCATATAATAGTATATTCAGTTCATGCCTTCATAATCAATTAATATTTACTACGCATGTTACTTCACACATATCAGGAATAGAGATTTACTTCACAAGCACATCATCAAATCAACCTCCACATTTCATATATATCTCATATACATTTCATATATATACATCAACATTCTCATAGCATAATATAGCTCAACTAACAGTTATAGATTTCATATATCAAATAGGAACTGAAAGACTTGCCTGATTCGCAGTTTATCAACTACAACTTAACTGCTTAAAGCTTATCTGCACTTCGTGTATTCCTACACAGTTATATAATCATGGATTCATATCCATTAGTCATACATTCATACATTCTTAATGTAATAATAATGTTACATTGTTCTCTATCTTGGTTTATAAGACCTTCCATTTTGCTTTCTTAGTAAACTCTTAGAATAGCTATGTATATATAGTACACCTTAGCTACACATGATTCATATCAACATTCATAAATCTTTATCACACACTTGACTCGCTATGTGTTCGACACATATTTAAAGTTTATAGATACGCGATCTACATTGTTCTTACATTTTTCAAACTTTAATAAAATTTAACAACTTTACGTTTTATATAACCATTACATGCTCTTATGCTTAAAACATCATCAATGTCAAGTATTATAGCTTTAGACATTCATTACACATATGCTTTAAGGTTCAAATCAAAGTTAAAATAGTCATGCTTCAACGCATATGTGGCATAGGCATAGCATCCTAAAAATAGGTCAGGATGGGCACAATTGCGCCATCCCCCCGCCGCACTAAAGTTGAGCTTTTATCTTCTAGGTTTCATTCCACTTCTTTTTAGTATACCAGAATATTAACACATAGCAAGCATACATCTTAAGAGATCTTGGACTTTCTCAAAGTCATATCAAGTCCACTTTTACACAATGTCTCTAGTTGGAAATTTCTACGAAGTTAAGGCCAACTAGGTTCATGCACGCTCGCAAGTATTCATATCATTTATAAATAACTAGTTTCGTCTATCACTTTAAACTCTTTTAAAATCATGTTCCAATGACTTACATTGTGTCAAACTATGTGTTTGCACTTATAAGCCATGTTTAAAGACCCAAAAGATACTAGTATGCCATCCTACAAGTTCAGAAGTTTAGACTACACAATGCCCACGAATAATGTTTTCAAAACGTCTAAGTTTCTTTTCTTCAAATCCATGTCATGCCAACCAAATCATGCAAGACAACTTAGAATCATATGTCATATTTATTTGTGCATATTTCTACATATTCTTACAAGGTTGAAATGTAGGCGATACCATACTCATGATTATTAGTTTTCAAAACTTGAATTTCTCTTTGAAAACACATATTATCCAAGCTATACAAGTTATCTTATACAAAGTAACTTAAGATCACATTTTATGCTCACATGACTCCACCATATGCTCTGTGACAAACAAGATTTTGTAGTTTAATTTTAATATTTATTGAATTAAATAAATATTTTCGATAATTTAATTATTAGATTAAATAATTAATTGATGAAGTTGTGGTAGATTAATTTAATTATATGTGTTATATTTATTAAATTAATGTGGAGAATTTTTATTATTCAAATTATGTAATTATGTGAACTTATTGAATTAAATGAAATATTTAATAAGCATAATGTTATTTTAATAATTAATTAGATATTTAATAATTTGACATAATTAATCAATGAGAAAATTAATTATGTGATTATGTGAACTAATGAGAAATTATTATATTTTATTCAAATTAAATTAAACAAGATATTTGATTTATTATGTAATTGGGTGTGACATGATTTAAACTATAGTATAAGATAATCATTAAATTAAATGGTTTGGAGCCTATTATTGCCAGCCAAACGAGGCCCTAAGAGAAGTTAGTAGCATTTAACCCATGATGGGTTAACTGACCACCACAACTGCGCTCAGTTTCCTTTTAATAAAATTATTACGTCTTATTTTTCATTTGTTTGCCAAGTCTGGAAAAATAGTCAGAGAGAATTTGAGAATTGTCAATGAGAATTTGAGAATTTGTGAAGGAGATTGAGAGTGAGTGATTGAAGAGAGCCTACTAATCTACACTCTACGCTTAGGGTAATTTCTTCAACCCAGTTTTTATATACGTCATTTAAAGTTTCATGAAAATGGCTTTCAAGTTAATTGTTTAAGTCTCTGTAATCGGAAAGGGTAGTGATTATGTGGATGTATGTGTTATATGTTAACGTAGTATGTTTTTACTATGTTGTATGAACCATAACATCAGTTTCATAAAAATATGTCGTAGATTATTTCTTCAAAATTATAGAGTATAGAAATATGGCCATATGGCCCTTACACGCAAATTAATACGTCAATCATATGTTGTTTCATAAATTTTACACTTGTATATAATTATGTATATTAAAATGAAGGAATCAAACTTCAAATGAATAGATTCGGTGTTATAACGAACCCGTAGTGTTAATTTTTATGTTTTGTGTTCAAAACTTTCAAGAACATCAAGAACAGTAAAATTACATGTGTTGATTCTGTAAATTATTTGTTTTAACATGTTAAAATCATGCTAGAAGGGTTAAGTAGTAGTTATATGTGTATTACAACGTTTGGGTATGTCTAAATTCGTGTAGAAATAATTTAATTAGAGATTTTGTCCATGTTCTGCAATTTTTCACTTAATTGCAGAATCGCTATTAGTTCATCAGTTTGTCTTGGGTTCCATGTCTTATGGCTCGCGTCACGCATCAATAACGCCAAAAAGCCAAGCCGCAGCTCAACGCAAGGCGCCATGTTTAGAGGACATGCCTATAAGTGGCGACGCAGCGCCACTCTCCAGATTGTCCAGAAATGAAAATTTTAAAGTGTTCAAGTCCATGAATGTGATAGTAACCTAATCTAATGAACATAAAAATATGTTAGAAGTATAATGAGATGTTAAAATAGATTCTTAACATGTCAATAATGCATTTAAGTATGAATTGAATTATTAAACGCATAGTTAGCCAATTGTTCATGTTGTGTAATATTATGTGACCATAAGTGTGATAATTTAACTAAGTAAAGTCATAATCCAAGTTAGACAAAAAGAATGAACTTGTGATGACTAGTTATGATGTAATTGACTGGTATTATGAATGAAAATGATATGTAAGATTAAATCAAGGAACGTGTATAATTAACGTGTAATCTACGCACGAGGCAAGTTTCCTAACCCTACTTGTTATCATTATTCAAGTTTATAAATTACCTCGAGTAAATTCTCGTTACTACTAATCAAGTTCAATTTGTTATATTAAAGATTATTTATCTTTTTAAAGTATGATTCTGTTATACAATACTTGTTCTATTGTATACCTCTTGAGATTCTTATTCAATTTAAATATCATTTATTGTTGAACCTTGTTAGACTAGTGAACCCTTATTGATTCGACTAGTCCATAGTTGATGAACGTTTTAAATTTCAGAACCCTTACTAATTTATCAAAACCAAACTTCCTTTGGTGCGGACTCTAATGTCAAACTGAGATGAATAACCCTGTATAGCAATTTCTTATGTGTTAGCGTTAAGATATTGTGCACAGTATAGTACTAAAGGATGATCCCCCTAAGTACGAGTAGAAGAGTCCATAGTCTTATGACTGTTAAAGGTTTCAAGTATAATCCTTGATAACCTAGGATATAGTTCAAGGTCTTATGACCCTCAGAAATCTTTTGATTCTTGTTATTCATTCTTAATTCAAAAGTTGAGTTTTATTCCAGAAGTCTTTGATTCAGTCGCATGTTATTATATATTGTTATTTCATTTTTATACTTGTGGGCAATTATGCTCACTCTTACATAATAATAACATTGCAGTTAAGAACGAAAGGTCCGACGAGCCTTCTACTAGCAAAGGCAAAGGCAAAGGCAAGATTAACAAGTGATGAAGACTTGTTGTTTTATGTGATGATGTATTTCTGTTTAGACTTATTTTAATGATGTGTAAGATGATTAATTGTTTATGTTTCGCAGTTAAGATTTAAGGTTAGTATGACCTGGGATTTATGTATTTTTATGATGTAACTCCTTAAGGAGAGGATTTATTTCTATATATTAATGCTTTCATTTATTATGGGTAGATAGACATATGATGTTTGTATAGTGAACACCAAATCATGTGGAAATTGAAGTACCTAGATTTGGGGGTGTCACATGTTGGTATTAAAGCTGTAGGTTATGAACCTTAGGTGGAGGAACAACCTTAGGTAGTAGCCTTATAGGAAGAACATAGTGATGAAAAACTCTTATCGAGTTCTAAGAAATGAATTTCTTAATTCATTAAAGATAATAAAAGACTTTATGTGTTTATGTGTTAAATTATGTGATCACTAGTACGACTTAGTAACTAAAACTTGAAACTGTGTTGTCAGGATGTCGGATGTTGGAGGAACTAGTTGAGCTGGGGGGGAGGAACCCCGAGTACCTACAGAGGATGAACCCCGAGACATTCATGTTTCCAGGGAGCAGTTGGTACAGAGAGAGCCATCTCCATTGATCACTATTGTTGGTCAGGAGCATGAGCCTGAGACTGATCCAGATGAAGATCCTGAGGAGGAAGAGGAAGAAGATGAGTTCCCACCGAACTCCATTGATGTTGAGATGTACGACGAGCTATATGACCGTAACGTAGAGTTATGTGACACTATCTAGGATCTGATTGAGCGGGCGATTATTCAGCAGATTACCATCGAGAAGAAGGATAGAGAGGTTGTGACTCTTCACACACATCTAGGAAATGTGGAGTGGGATTTGGTTCACAAGAAGGGTCAAACCGAGGAGAAGTCCGAAGAAATAGAGAAGTTAAAGAAGGAACTGAAAGATAGCTCAGAAAGACTGATCATAGCAGAGGAGGGCTAGGTAAGAGAGTCACGTCGTGTTGATCTTGCAGAAGAGGATTGTCGTGCGAAGAAGGCTAAGCTTGGGGAGATGTAGTCTACACTTCAAAATGTAATGGATGAGGCCCATGACCGAGTTATAAGGTACCCAATCCAGTTTGAAAGACTGCCATCGTATATGCTAGATCGCCGGACGATGTCCCGCATCATGGAAGAGGAACGTAGCAATGTTATTTAGCGTCTTAACAGGCAGTGATATGATTTGTTTAATTTTGTGAAAAACTTATCTGGTGTTAGATGTAAATTTCGATGTGTTTATAAAAAAGGAATATTTTAATGTTTTAAATCCTGTAGATTCTTTATCTCGGGATAGTTGATGTAAATAGCAGTGATGCTATCGTTTGATGTTAAAACTTTTGATTTGAATAATTATATCAAGTTGTTGAAGATAATGTGTTAAGTGATTATGTTAAATTGTTGAGTTAAGCCTTAACTATTTCAAGGATTTAATAAAGATCTGATAAGCATATATTTTAACAGAAATATGCCGCCGAGAAGAAGACAAAACCGTCAAGCAGCTCAAGAAGAATCGACGAATAACAACAACAACGCCAATGCTAACCCCGTTCAACAATTGGTGAACTTACTAGCTGAAGCGATGAATAATCAACCTCAAGTTCCACCGAATAAGACGTTCAAATATTTCAAAGCGGTGGGACCGCCAGAGTTTAAAGGCTCCATGAACCCAATCGAGGCTCAAACGTGGGTTATGGAGATGGAAAAGGTTTTTGATGTCACAAGAGTCAGAGAGGATCAGAAAACCACTATTGCAACGTTCATGCTGAAATTCGAAGCCAATTATTGGTGGCAAGAAAACAAGGTCTGTGGAGGAGAAGGTGTGATAACCTGGGAGAGATTCAAAGAGATGTTTTTTGAGATGTATTTCCCGACCAGCTCGCAGAACCAAATGGAAGTTCAGTTTCTGGAGTTAAAACAGGGGAATATGTCCGTACCAGACTATGCGGCAAGATTCAATGAGTTGGATAGGTTTGCCACATATCAAATACACATAGATGAGAGAAAAGTAAGAAGGTTTGAATAAGGATTAAAGCCCTGGTTGTATAGTAAAGTGTCGTTGTTTTAGTTGAAGACATTCGCTGGAGTACTGGAGAAAACCATACTCACTGAAGGTGGAAGGATGCGGTAAAAAAATATAATCAGGATCAGAAGAGGAAGAAGAGTGAAAGTAAAGGAAATAACAAGGCTGGTGGAAGTAACATAGGAGGTGGTAATATTAATCAGAAGAGAAGGTGGTCTGACAACTCATCAACTGGAAATCAGCAAGGAGGTCAGAAGAAGAGGATCGAAGCATGCCCGACCTGCGAGAAAGCTCATCTGGAAGTTTGCATGAAGGGGAAACGAGTGTGCTACAATTGTGGTCAAGAAGGCCACATAGCACCTAACTTTCCTAACCCAAAGAAGGGTGTCTGCTTCACGTGCGGTTCAAATGATCATCTTGCAAGGGATTGTCCTAAGAAAGGATCTGGAGGGGCAAGATCAGGAGAAAATAGAGGAAACAGCGGTGGAAGCGCCCTAACTATCACAGGACCAACCGCAACCAACCGACCGACCGCCAAAACTTTCAATATGACGGTGCAGGATGCAGTGCAGTCTCGTGATGTGGTGTCAGGTATCATTCCGATCAATAAAGTTAATGCTTATGTATTATTTGATTCGGGTGCTACTTGTTCATTTATATCCGATGACTTTGCTAAGAACTTAGAATTGCCTAAGGATGAGTTAGAATACCCCATAAACATAGAAATTGCGAATAGAGAAATAATCCATGTTAAGTACGTACATAAGAATTGTAGAGTGGATATTAAGGGTAATATCATAAACGTTGATCTTATCCCTATTCGACTTGGAGAATTTCACATTAATTTCGGTATGGACTAGTTATTCAATTATGGGGCTGTAATTCATTGTCAGAAGAAGTGTTTTAACCTTATGACTCCGTCAAAGGTTGTGTTTTATGGTAGCAAGTTGCCTAGACAAGCGAGTTGTCTGACGATGATGCAGGCCAGGAAGTTGTTGAGACAAGGCTGTGAAGGATATTTTGCTTACATGGTCGACAGTCATAATGAAAGTTTGAAAGTAGAGGAGATACTAGTAGTGAGGGACTTCGCAGACATATTTCCAGATGAATTACTAGGACTTCCACCTGATAGAGAGGTTGATTTTGTGATCGATTTGGCGCCAGGAACTGCTCCAATATCGAAGGCACCGTACCGAATGGCACCGGTAGAGATGAAAGAATTGATGGTACAACTACAAGAATTATTGGACAAGAAGTACATTCAACCGAGCGTATCGCTGTGGGGAGCACCAGTGTTGTTTGTGAAGAAAAAGGATGGGACGATGCGGCTTTGCATCGACTATAGAGAACTGAATAAGGTCACGATTAAGAATAGATATCCATTACCGAGGATCGACGACCTGTTCGATCAATTGAAGGGAGCGAGATACTTTTCAAAGATAGACTTGAGGAGTGGTTATCATCAACTGAAGGTGAGGCCAGAGGACGTACTAAAGACAGCGTTCAAAATGCGATACGGTCACTACGAATTTTTGGTAATGTCATTTGGTCTAACGAATGCTCTTGTAGCCTTTATGGGCTTAATGAATGGAGTGTTCAAATCATTTTTGGACAAATTCGTTGTGGTATTTATAGATGATATTTTGGTATATTCAAAAACCAAGGAAGAACATGAAGAGCATTTGAAGGTAACGTTAGAGACGTTGAGAAAAGAGAAGTTGTATGCCAAGTTTTTGAAATGTGAATTTTGGATTGAGCGGGTACAATTTCTTGGACATGTGATTGATAAAGACAGAATCTCGGTAGATCCATCTAAAGTTTAAGCCGTGATAAACTGGGATCAACCGAGAACTCCGTCGGAAGTACAAAGTTTTCTTGGATTGGCAAGATATTACAGAAGATTCATTCACGACTTTTCCAAGATCGCAACTCCGTTAACGAATTTGACTCAAAAAGCTGTGAAATTTGTTTGGACTGAGAAGTGTGAGGAAAGCTTTCAAGAATTGAAGAAGAGGTTGAGTACAGCACCTGTGTTATCTCTTCCGAATGATACCAGAAATTTTATTGTTTATAGTGATGTGTCGTATAAATGACTTGGTTGTGTGCTTATGCAAAATGGCAGAGTCATTGCGTATACGTCACGATAATTGAAGGATTATGAGAAGGGGTATCCGACCCATGACTTGGAGTTAACTGCAGTGGTTTTTGCATTGAAAATCTGGAGGCACTATCTCCATGGGGAGAAGTTTGAAATATATACAGACCACAAGAGTCTGAAATATATTTTTACACAGAAGGACTTGAATATGCGCCAAAGAAGGTGGTTGGAGTTAATTAAGTACTCTGATTGTGAGATTTTATACCATCCAGGAAAGGCAAATGTGGTTGCAGACGCCTTAAGTAGAAATGGTCGGGAGAAATTGATGATGTTGATGAAAGTATTATGCATACAAGCCAATCATGTATGATGATAAAGCATATACTGTGTAATCAATCTTATTTATTTATTAATAAAAGAATTATTTATTAAAGGCATTTATTATCTACATGGTGCTGTTTTAATAATATGTGATAAACCCATAGTTTTAAGCAACGCTTTTAGAATAATGATGATGATCATTCTAATGAGATCTAAATTCTTAGAAAGCTTAAAACTAAAATAGTTCCCAATCATTGGATTACTAAATAGGGGATTAGTGAATCAGGATAGATTGGTACATACGTTGTTTACTCATTGGATAAGGATGATTGGTCTCATGATCATTTGTGTGGAGACGCTTAAAGCAAGTATGTAGGTGCTTATTAGAGAATAAGTTCATTGAACGTGACTCGCTAAGGAATACCTAATGGAGTTTTACTTACACCGTCAATAGAAATTCTGTAGTGATAGTAGTCTGACAAATGATCTCTTAGACTTGAGATCATCATAGTATCTTATATATAATGAATTACACTTTGACTTATTCCTTAAGACTCTTAGAGTATATCAAAGGGTATGCTTGGGTGTAATAAGTTATATATGAAGATAATGAATGATCAATAAAGAATCTACCACTTCTAGTAAAAGGAGAAATGTCTATGTGATTCGATAAATGACAACCCAGAATCCTTGGTTAAGGTGGAATGAAATTAGAAAGTAGTTTCTAATTTGCATTCATTGGGAGTTGTTCATTTAGGAATCGAAATACATATAATTAAATAAAATAAGACTTGGACAAAGAATTCCATGTCTTATATTTAATTGGGACATAGTATGGTGGAAGGATTGAATTGTGCGGTAACTATTTACTCAAAGGTTCTTTTATGATTAATGTTGAAATCTATATTATCCGGAAAGTCGTTGATCGCTAGGGAGGCTTATCCCTATTGTAGAATAAATATTATTTATTTAAATAAATTATTTGTTTAATTTATTTATTTAAATGAGATTAGAATTGTTCTAATTGATTTATTCACAACCTAGGTTTAATATGGAGAACCTAAAGGGTCACACCATAAAAGGAAGAATAATTATTTAAGAAGTTAATGGCATAATTGTAATAATATGTTAAGTATATTTAATTTAATCTATGGTGATAGAATAAATTAAATAGCTTAATATTTATTATTTAATATTTTAGAAATATTAAATATAAATTAATAAGAGAGTCTTATTAATATTATTATAATTATTATTATTTTAATTTCTAAAAGGTTTAGGAATTAATTTAATATTAGTACTCTCATTTATTCCTAATTGGATTAGGAAAGAAAATTAGTTAAAGGAGTTTAACTAATTATCCCTAATAGGATTAGGAGCCCATTTAATTAAAAGAGTTTAATTAAATAAATAATACCTTATTTTAATTAAAATAGGTTATATAATATCTTTATAAGAGGAGTCTTATATTAGATATGAGAATACGTAATTCCAAGAGTTGGAGAGTACACCCTTTTCTTATTGAGGATAGGAAAACTAGGGTTTGAGCCAAATCCCTTCTTCTTGAAAAATTCCTCTTCCTTGGTGGATCACCTATAGAGGCCACACACTTGGGTGGCTTACATTAATCAAAGAAAGAATCTACCCGAGATTCAAGGAGATCATGAGAAGTAGGAGGTGAACTCGCACTGAGGAAGCTTCGTTTCTACAAGGGTATGATTTCATAATTTCTTATTCTTCGTTTTAATTAATAATATGCATAAAGGATGATCCGGGTAATTGGTTTATGAAAAATTTAAAATCGATTTTATCTCGCCCGCCTATTTTTGCAATTTGATTGCTACTTTGATTTTCACGAAAACCTAACAGTGGTATCATGAGCCAAACTTTATGCGAATTATTAATTATTTAGATTCTAAATATGTATGGGTATGTATTTAGAATAATTTATTGGGCATAAATTGTTGTATAAAATTATTATTTTATGAAAAGAAAAAAAAAAGTTTTCGGAATTTTTTTTTTTTTTTTTTTAAAGCATGATCGCCGAACAAATACAACTGCCGAAATCCACAATTTCTTTTGGAATCCGTGCATATCAAATAACAAGGCAGCAGTTGGGTTCAATAAAAGGCTAAATGTCAGGAAATTAATAAGGATGGTCCAGCCGTTTTTTTGTTATATAGCAGGTCCTTCTTTTTTTTTATTATATATATATAAGATATATATATAACCTGATCACATAAGGCTAATTTTTGGCGTGAATTAACAAGGCTGCCACGTGGCATTAACCTGCTGGTCCACGGAATAATTTTTTTTGACCGAGTATAAAAGCAAAGCAGTCCGGCCATCTCTTTAAAAGCAAGACTTTTATTATATATATATATATATATATATATATATATAATTGTTATATATATATATATTAATTTAATAATTTTATAATTAAAATAAAAGAGTTTATTTTAATCTTGAAATTGGATTTCATGCAACATAAAATTGCCCATTAAATGATACTCATATATATATAGAATGATTTTATTTATTGATACATATGATGATATGTATGATAATAAATGGGATTGATTATGGACAATTGACCAATATGATTGGATTTATTTTAGTTGGATGTTTGAATGAATGGGTTTTATTAATGGGGTTCTGCAGACTCGTCTTTTACGGTTTTCTTCTCGATGTAAATTCTATCTCTCTCCTATGTACTTCCCTCGATAGCGATCAAGGTTTCTATTTAAATTAAATAGTTTAATGTAATAGGATTAGTTAGAATTTTTAGAAGAACCAAGACCAAGATCAAGGAGCGCTTGAAGACCCGTTTGTAATGGAGCCAGGGTTTAAATGTAATAGTTATATTTAAATGTTTATTCTATGCACCCTGGGTTTGACCTTTTGGTTCACTTGGTGGCTCTAGTGAACCAAACTAGAATAAAAGTCCATAATCAATCCGGGTAGAATATAGTATTCTATATGTGCATGCTAGTATTATATATATTATATATTATGCAAACATGCTTCGCATGTTTAATAATATGACGTATATTTTATATATATATTTGCATGCCGCTTAAACAAGATGAGACAAATAATAACAAATCCTCAAATTTTTTTTTATTAAGTCTTAAGCGTTCAAAGATATTTAGAATATCGAACGTTAAGCTTTCTAGCATGATAAAATTAATAGAGTATTAAATATTTAATATGAGTTTGTTGTGTCACCACAAGGCAAGTATTAAGTATTTAAGATGTTAATTTATCACATTTGATGCTTATAAAGAAAATTGAACAATATTGTTTTGTTTGTCACCACAAAGGGCGATATTTTCTTTTTGAATATATGGAAGTGCTAGGTTGGACTTAACTTAGATAATTTTGATTCGGATGTGCCACCACTTGATCAAAATAATCCAAGAGGCAAAACACAAGGAGTTACATGTTGATGTAATTGACAAGGAGTTGTCTACCTATTTATTTATATATAGTTTGTTGTGTCACCACAAGGCTATATATATTTGAAATGGGATCCTTATTCTCACTAGCAAAAACTTTAATTAGATTTTGCCGAACTATATAAATGAGGGTAATATAGTTTGAAGAAAATAGTGAGAGATACCAATATAAAATAAGACCTAATTTATTTTGGTAATTAATAAATGAATGTTTGATAAAATATTGTCTTTTTACATGCGCAATTTTGAAAATGTCACATTCACTAATTTCACTGCTTGAAGCATACTTGATGCTAACAAACCGAATTTAACCGAACTACACTGATTTGGTTAAGGAATCTGAGAATTGTTCTCACCTTCTTTGAAAAGATTTCTTATGTCCTAAATTCGCCTGCACTTCGCAAAAGTTGTAGAGGCGACCCGAGGAAGAGATTGCTACTTTTAAACAAAGGTGGCAAGATGATGCAATCGCGTGGCTCAATGCATCATGCTCGCATCCATGAGTAACGAGCTTGACGTCGGCATGAAAACATGGATGCTCCCTACATGCTACTCGCACCTTGGAGAGTTGTATGGTGAGCAAAGTAGGACCGCTAGATATGAAATATCTAAGAGAGCTCTTCCGATCTCGGATGATCGAGGGCACCGCCTGTTGAGACTCATGTCCTAAAGATGATCAACTGATTGAACGTCTTGGGCGACTTGGGTTCGTCATGGATGGGGAGTTGAGTCAAGATTTAGTCTTGCGGTCACTCCCGGACACCTTCTCACAATTTGTTGTGAATTTTCACATGAATAAGTTGGATGTCGACTTGCTCAATTACTTAACATGTTGAAAGCTGGCGAAGGTCACTTCCCATCCAAGAAGAACCATGTCTTCTTGGTGGATGATTCTTCCAAGAAAAGGAAGAGGCCCAAGGTATCTTCTAAAAGGAAGAAATCCAAGAAGGCTAAGGGAAAGGCGAAAGTGAAGGATCAAAAGAAACCGATCCAAATTAGCAAAGGAATTTGCTTCCATTGCAATAAGCCGGTCATTGGAAGAGGAACCGCAAGGATTATCTTGCGTAAACAAAAAAGCGAAGAAGCTTGAGAAGCTTGAATCCTAATCATGGTTTGTTTATGATTGAAATTAATTTTTCCGAAAGTCAATCTTCTACTTGGGTATTGGATACTGGGATGTGGTTCTCACATATGTAATAAATATCTGAGGGACCGGTCGAAGTAGAAAGTCGAAAGCAAGGATGAGGTCGCCCTACGAGTGGGAAATGGAGCAAAGGTTCTTTGCATTAGTTGTAGGGACTTATTGTTTAGCAACGCCTACAGGCAAGTTCATTAATTTAAATAATTGTTATTTTGTTCCAAATATCATTAGAAACATTATTTCTATCTCTCGTATTGGATATGGATGGTTTTAATATTATAATAAAGAACAATGTTGTTCTATTTATAATGATAATGTTTTATATGGTGTTGGTAATTTGCGAAATGGACTTTATATACTTGACTTGCATGAAAATATATTTCAAATTGAACAAACTAAGAAAAGAAAAGAGATGATGTTAATTATACCTTCATGTGGCAATTGTAGACTTTGTCATATTAATGAAACAAGATTATCCAAGTTGCATAAAGATGGGCTCTAGAGTTATCGATTATGAATCATATCCAACTTGTGAATCTTGTCTCATGGGTAAAATGACTAAATCTCCTTTTAGTGGAAAAGGAGAAAGAGTTTCTGAGTTGTTAGGGTTGGTACACACGGATGTATGTGGACCTATGACAACCTATGACGCATACGAGGAGGGTATTCTTATTTTATTACATTCATCGACGACCACTCAAGATTTGGATATGTGTATTTAATGAAATACAAATCTGAATCATTTGAAAAGTTCAAAGAGTTGAAGTGAAGTTGAGAAGCAAACCGGTAAGAGTATTAAGATTCTTCGATCCGATCGAGGAGGAGAATACTTAAGTGGTGAGTTTCTCAATTGTCTCAAAGAAAATGGTATAATCTCACAATGGACTCCACCGGGACGCCTACGGATGAATGGTGTATCTCGAAAGGAGAAATCGAACATTGTTGGACATGGTTCGATCTATGATGAGTTTTGAGACCTTCCAGCTTCATTCGAGGGATATGCCCTAGAATCGGCTGCATACTTACTCAACAAGGTACCTACAAAATCCATCCCCAAGACCCCATATGAGTTATGGACAGGGAGGAAACCAAATCTTAAGCATGTTAAGACTTGGGGTTGTCCAGCTTATGTCAAAAAGTTTGAAAACGATAAGCTGCAGACTAGATCTGACAAATGTAGATTTGTGGGATACCCTAAAGAAACATCGGGGTATTATTTCTATCATCCAACTGATCAAAAGGTGTTTGTTGCGAAACATGCCGCCTTCTTGGAAAAGGAGTTTATCCTTGAAGGGGTCAGTGGGAGTAAGATATATCTTGAAGAAGTTCAAGAACCACAAAATACTACAGATCAAAGTGAGGTACCTAACCAAGTAGAGATTCTTCTGTACCACACCCTATTCAGAACGGAAGAGTACCAAAGATGCCCCGGACGGTATGGACTTGTCATGAAGAAGATGATGATGAGGTACGCATCATAGATGATGATGATCCATTGAATTACGAACAGGCTATGAGTAGTAAAGACTCAGAGAAATGGCAAGAAGCCATGAAATCCGAGATGGACTCCATGTATGAGAACCAAGTATGGACTTTGGTCTCACCACCTGAAGGCATTAAGCCTATTGGGTGTAAATGGGTCTTTAAAAGAAAGAGGCTGGGAGGCGGCAAGGTGGAGACCTATAAGGCCCGGACCGGTTGCAAAAGGTTTCAAACAAAGACAAGGAGTTGACTATGATGAAACCTTCTCACCGTAGAGCAATGCTCAAGTCCATTCGGATTTTGCTTGCGATTGCGACTTACCGTGACTACTGAAATCTGGCGAGATGGACGTGAAAGCGGCCTTCCTCAATGGGAAACTTGAGGAGGATGTGTATATGACACAACCGAGAGGATTTGTTTCAAAGGTTGGAACAAATCAAGTCCATAAGCTTCTGACGATCCATTTATGGATTAAAGCAAGCTTCTCGTAGGTGGAACATCCGTTTTGATGAGACAATCAAAAAGTTTGATTTTATCAAAAATGAGGATGAACCATGTGTGTACAAGAAGGTTAGTGGGGGAGTTTGTTTCATTCCTTGTATTATATGTTGATGATATATTACCGATAGGGGAATGATATTCCTATCTTTGCAAACAATTAAAATACGGTTATCTAAACACTTCTCCATGAAGGACTTGGGAGAAGCATCCTATATTTTGGGGATAAAGATCTATAGAGATAGATCTAATAGGATGCTTGGCTTATCCCAAAGGCGTACATTGACATGATGCTAAAAAGGTTTAGCATGGAAGATTCCAAAAGAGGTCTCATGCCGATGAGCCATGGAATACATCTCTCCAAGAAACAAGCCCCAAAGACACCTGAGGAGAGAAACCGTATGAGTAAGATTCCTTATGCTTCAAAGAATAGGATCTATCATGTATGCGGTATGATATGTACTAGACCAGATGTCGCTCATGCACTTAGTGTAACAAGCAGATATCAGTCGAATCCAAGAGAAGAACACTGGAAGGCAGTGAAAAATATCCTAAAGTACTTAAGAAGAACTAAGGATGTATTTCTTGTCTACGGTGGGTGCGAATTAAAACTAGAGGGCTTCATGGACTCAAGTTTTCAAGCAGACCAAGATGATGATAAATCCGTTTGGGGTATGTGTTTACCTTAAGCGGAGGCGCAGTGATGAGTTGGAAAAGTTCAAGCAATGACGATTCTTGATTCGATGTGTGAGGCAGAGTAGGCTATGCAAGTGAAGCTGCGCAAAGGAAGGCTATTTGGATGAAGAAGTTCATTCTACCGAACTTGGTGTGGTTCCTAGCATTAAAGGACCGGTGCCTTTTATTACGTGACAACTTTGGAGCATTGCGCAAGCTAAGGAACCCAGTCTCATCGAAATCCAAACACGTGTTGCGGCGATTTCATTTGATCGAGAGAGATCATTGAAAGAGAGCGTCACCGAGGCGTGTGGACTCTCAAGACAATATTGCGAGATCCATTTACTAAAGCGTTAACACAACAAAGCGGTTTGATCGTCACTTAGAGAAGATGGGTATGAGATACCACGGCGATTGGCTTTAGTGCAAGTGGGAGATTGAAAGTATTATGCATCTACAAGCCAATCATGTATGATGATAAAGCATATCTTGTGTAATCAATCTTATTTATTTATTAATAAAAGAATTATTTATTAAAGGCATTTATTATCTACATGGTCTTTGTTTTAATAATATGTGATAAACCCATAGTTTTAAGCAACGCTTTTAGAATAATGATGATGATCATTCTAATGAGATCTAAATTCTTAGAAAGCTTAAAACTAAAATAGTTCCCAATCATTGGATTACTAAATAGGGGATTAGTGAATGGGATAGATTGGTACATCGTTGCTTTGCTCATTGGATGAGGATGATTGATCTCATGATCATTTGTGTGGAGACACTAAAGCAAGTATGTAGGTGCTTATTAGAGAATAAGTTCATCGAAGCATTGACTCGCTAAGGAATACCTAATGGAGTTTTACTTTACTGTCGATAGGAATTCTGTAGTGATAGTAGTACAAATGATCCTTAGACTTGAGATCATCATAGTATCTTATATATAATGAATTACACTTTGACTTATTCCTTAAGACTCTTAGAGTATATCAAAGGGTATGCTTGGGTGTAATAAGTTATATATGAAGATAATGAATGATCAATAAAGAATCTACCACTTCTAGTAAAAGGAGAAATGTCTATGTGATTCGATAAATGACAACCAGAATCCTTGGCGAGGTGGAATGAAATTAGAAAGTAGTTTCTAATTTGCATTCATTAGGAGTTATTCATTTAGGAATCGAAAATACATATAATTAAATAAAATAAGACTTGACGGTAATTCCATATCTTATATTTAATTGGGACATAGTATGGTGGAAGGATTGAATTATGCGGTAACTATTTACTCAAAGGTTCTTTTATGATTAATGTTGAAATCTATATTATCCGGAAAGTCGTTGATCGCTAGGGAGGCTTATCCTATTGTAGAATAAATATTATTTATTTAAATAAATTATTTGTTTAATTTATTTATTTAAATGAGATTAGAATTGTTCTAATTGATTTATTCACAATAGGTTTAATATGGAGAACCTAAAGGGTCACACCATAAAAGGAAGAATAATTATTTAAGAAGTTAATGGCATAATTGTAATAATATGTTAAGTATATTTAATTTAATCTATGGTGATAGAATAAATTAAATAGCTTAATATTTATTATTTAATATTTTAGAAATATTAAATATAAATTAATAAGAGGAGTCTTATTAATATTATTATAATTATTATTATTTTAATTTCTAAAAGGTTTAGGAATTAATTTAATATTAGTACTCTCATTTATTTCTAATTGGATTAGGAAAGAAAATTAGTTAAAGGAGTTTAACTAATTATCCCTAATAGGATTAGGGAGCCCATTTAATTAAAAGAGTTTAATTAAATAAATAATACCTTATTTTAATTAAAATAGGGTTATATAATATCTTTATAAGAGGAGTCTTATATTAGATATGAGAATACGTAATTCAAGAGTTGGAGAGTACACCCCTTTTCTTATTTAGATAGGAAAAACTAGGGTTTGAGCCAAATCCCTTCTTCTTGAAAAATTCCTCTTCCTTGGTGGATCACCTATAGAGACCACACACTTGGGTGGCTTACATTAATCAAAGGAAGGAATCTACCGGAGATTGAGGAGATCGCGAGAATAGGAGGTGAAACTCGCACTGAGGAAGCTCGTTTTACAAGGGTATGATTTCATAATTTCTTATTCTTCGTTTTAATTAATAATATGCATAAAGGATGATCAGGGTAATTGGTTTGTGAAAAATTTAAAATCGATTTTATTTCGCTTAGCTTATTTTTGCAATTTGATTGCTACTTTGATTTTCACGAAAACCTAACGGTGGTATCATGAGCCAAACTTTATCACGAATTATTAATTATTTAGATTCTAAATATGTATGGGTATGTATTTAGAATAATTTATTGGGCATAAATTGTTGTATAAAATTATTATTTTATGAAAAAAAAAAAAAAAAAATTTTTTTTTTTTTTTTAAAGCATGATTTAGAACAAATACAATTATTCAAAATCCACAATTTTTTTGGAATCGTGTATATCAAATAACAAGCATTGTTATTGGGTTCAATAAAAGGCTAAATGTCGTGAAATTAATAAGGATGGTCCAAATTGTAGTTTTTTTGTTATATATGAGGTCCTTCTTTTTTATTATATATATAAGATATATATATAACTTTGATCACATAAGGCTAATTTTTGGCGTGAATTAACAAGGTACGCATACGTGGCATTAACTTCTTTGATCCACGGAATAATTTTTTTGACCGAGTATAAAAGCAAAAAATTCCATGCCACTCTTTAAAAGCAAGACTTTTATTATATATATATATATATATATATATAATTATATATATATATATTAATTTAATAATTTTATAATTAAAATAAAAGAGTTTATTTTAATCTTGAAATTGGATTTCATGCTGACATAAAATTGCCCATTAAATGATACTTATATATATATAGAATGATTTTATTTATTGATACATATGATGATATGTATGATAATAAATGGGATTGATTATGGACAATTGACCGATATGATTGGATTTATTTTAGTTGGATGTTTGAATGAATGGGTTTTATTAAATGGGGTCTGCGTACCTCGTCTTTTTACGGTTTTCTTCTTGATGTAAATTCTATCTCTCTCCTATGTACTTTCCCTTGATTTAACGATCAAGGTTTCTATTTAAATTAAATAGTTTAATGTAATAGGATTAGTTAGAATTTTTAGAAGAGCCGAAGACCAAGATCGAGGAGCGCTTGAAGACCCGTTTGTAATGGAGCAGGGTTTAAATGTAATAGTTATATTTAAATGTTTATTCTATGCACCCTAGGGTTTGACCTTTTGGTTCACTTGGTGGCTCTAGTGAACCAAACTAGAATAAAAGTCCATAATCAATCCGGGTAGAATATAGTATTCTATATGTGCATGCTAGTATTATATATATTATATATTATGCAAACATGCTTTCGCATGTTTAATAATATGACGCGTATTTTATATATATATTTGCATGCGCGCTAAACAAGATGAGACAAATAATAACAAATCCCTCAAATTTTTTTTTATTAAGTCTTAAGCGTTCAAAGATATTTAGAATATCGAACGTCGCCTTCTAGCATGATAAAATTAATAGAGTATTAAATATTTAATATGAGTTTGTTGTGTCACCACAAGGCAAGTATTAAGTATTTAAGATGTTAATTAATCACATTTGATGCTTATAAAGAAAATTGAACAATATTGTTTTGTTGTGTCACCACAAAGGCGATATTTTCTTTTTGAATATATGGAAGTGCTAGGTTGGACTTAACTTAGATAATTTTGATTCGGATGTGCCACCACTTGATCAAAATAATCCAAGAGGCAAAACACAAGGAGTTACATGTTGATGTAATTGACAAGGAGTTGTCTACCTATTTATTTATATATAGTTTGTTGTGTCACCACAAGGCTATATATATTTGAAATGGGATCCTTATTCTCACTAGCAAAAACTTTAATTAGATTTTTTAGGAACTATATAAATGAGGGTAATATAGTTTGAAGAAAATAGTGAGAGATACCAATATAAAATAAGACCTAATTTATTTTGGTAATTAATAAATGAATGTTTGATAAAATATTGTCTTTTTACATGCAGAATTTTGAAAATGTCACATTCACTAATTTCAACTGCTATGAAGCATACTTGATCTTAACAAACCGATAGGATAGAACTACACCTGGATTTGGTTAAGGAATCTCGAGAATTGTTCTCACTTCTTTGAAAAGATTTCTTATGTCCTAAATTCGCCGCACTGCAAAAGTTGTAGAGACGACCTACGAGGAAGAGATTGCTACTTTTAAGCGATTGGCAAGATGATGCTGTTGTGGCTCGATGCATCATGCTCGCATCCATGAGTAACGAGCTTGCGTCAACATGAAAACATGGATGCTCCTACTATGCTCTTGCACCTTGGAGAGTTGTATGGTGAGCAAAGTAGGATTTGTTAGATATGAAATATCTAAGGAGCTCTTAGATCTCGGATGATCGAGGGCACGCCGTTGAGACTCATGTCCTAAAGATGATCAATCGATTGAGCGTCTTGGGATGACTTGGGTTCGTCATGGATGGGGAGTTGAGTTAAGATTTAGTCTTGCAGTCACTCCCGGACACCTTCTCACAATTTGTTGTGAATTTTCACATGAATAAGTTGGATGTCAGCTTGCCTGAATTACTTAACATGTTGAAAACTGCTGAAGGTCACTTCCCATCCAAGAAGAACCATGTCTTACTGGTGGATGATTCTTCCAAGAAAAGGAAGAGGCCCAAGGTATCTTCTAAAAGGAAGAAATCCAAGAAGGCTAAGGGAAAGGCGAAAGTGAAGGATCAAAGAAACACGATCCAAATTAGCAAAGGAATTTGCTTCCATTGCAATAAGCCGGGTCCTTTGGAAGAGAACTGCAAGGATTATCTTCTTGAGAACAAAAGCGAAGAAGCTTGGAGAAGCTTGAATCCTAATCATGGTTTGTTTATGATTGAAATTAATTTTTCGAAAGTCGATCTTCTACTTGGGTATTGGATCTGGGATGTGGTTCTCACATATGTAATAATATCGAGGACCGGGTCGGAAGTAGAAAAGTCGAGCAAGGATGAGGTCGCCCTACGAGTGGGAAATGGAGCAAAGGTTGCTTTGCATTAGTTTGTAGGGACTTATTGTTTAGCATCGCCTACAGGCAAGTTCATTAATTTAAATAATTGTTATTTTGTTCCAAATATCATTAGAAACATTATTTCTATCTCTGTATTGGATATGGATGGTTTTAATATTATAATAAAGAACAACAGTTGTTCTATTTATAATGATAATGTTTTATATGGTGTTGGTAATTTGCGAAATGGACTTTATATACTTGACTTGCATGAAAATATATTTCAAATTGAACAAACTAAGAAAAGGAAAAGAGATGATGTTAATTATACCTTCATGTGGCACTGTAGACTTTGTCATATTAATGAAACAAGATTATCCAAGTTGCATAAAGATGGGCTCCTAGAGTTATCTGATTATGAATCATATCCAACTTGTGAATCTTGTCTCATGGGTAAAATGACTAAATCTCCTTTTAGTGGAAAAGGAGAAAGAGTTACAGAGTTGTTAGGGTTGGTACACACAGATGTATGTGGACCTATGACAACGACTGCACGAGGAGGGTATTCTTATTTTATTACATTCACTGACGACCACTCAAGATTTGGATATGTGTATTTAATGAAATACAAATCTGAATCATTTGAAAAGTTCAAAGAGTTCAGAAGTGAAGTTGAGAAGCAAATGGTAAGAGTATTAAGATTCTTCGATCGATCGAGGAGGAGAATACTTAAGTGGTGAGTTTCTCAATTGTCTCAAAGAAAATGGTATAATCTCACAATGGACTCCACCAGGGACGCCCACGGATGAATGGTGTATCTCGAAAGGAGAAATCGAACATTGTTGGACATGGTTCGATCTATGATGAGTTTTACCGACCTTCCGATTTTCTTCGGGATATGCCTAGAATCTACCGCATACTTACTCAACAAGGTACCTACAAAATTCGTCCCCAAGACCCCATATGAGTTATGGACGGGGAGGAAACCAAATCTTAAGCATGTTAAGACTTGGGGTTGTCCAAACTTATGTCAAAAAGTTTGAAAACGATAAAAGCTGCAGACTAGATCGACAAATGTAGATTTGTGGGATACCCTAAAGAAACATCGAGGGTATTATTTCTATCATCCAACTAATCAAAAGGTGTTTGTTTGCGAAACATCGCCTTCTTGGAAAAGGAGTTTATCCTTGAAGGGGTCGATGGGAGTAAGATATATCTTGAAGAAGTTCAAGAACCACAAAATACTACTGAGATCAAAGTGAGGTACCTAACCAAGTAGAGATTCTTCCGTACCACACCCTATTCAGTAAAACGGAAGAGTACCAAAGATGCCAGACAGGTATGGACTTGTCATAGAAGATGACAATGAGGTACGATCATAGATGATGATGATCCATTGAATTACTGAACAAAGCTATGAGTAGTAAAGACTCGGAGAAATGGCAAGAAGCCATGAAATCCGAGATGGACTCCATGTATGAGAACCAAGTATGGACTTTGGTCTCACCACCAAGGCATTAAACTATTGGGTGTAAATGGGTCTTTAAAAGAAAGACTGGAGCAGGCGGCAAGGTGGAGACCTATAAGGCCCGGATTGGTTGCAAAAGGTTTCAAACAAAGACAAGGAGTTGACTATGACGAAACCTTCTCACCAAGAGCAATGCTCAAGTCCATTCGGATTTTGCTTTGCGATCGCAGACTTACCATGACGACTACTAAATCTGGCGCAGATGGACGTGAAAGCGGCCTTCCTCAATGGGAAACTTGAGGAGGATGTGTATATGACACAACCAGAGGATTTGTTTCAAAGGTTGGAACAAATCAAGTCTGTAAGCTACAACGATCCATTTATGGATTAAAGCAAGCTTCTCGTAGGTGGAACATCCGTTTTGATGAGACAATCAAAAGTTTGATTTTATCAAAATGAGGATGAACCATGTGTGTACAAGAAGGTTAGTGGGGATACTGTTTCATTCCTTGTATTATATGTTGATGATATATTACCGATAGGGAATGATATTCTATCTTCGCAAACAATTAAAATCAAGTTATCTAAACACTTCTCCATGAAGGACTTGGGAGAAGCATCCTATATTTTGGGGATAAAGATCTATAGAGATAGATCTAATAGGATGCTTGGCTTATCCCAAGGAACGACATTGACATGATGCTAAAAAGGTTTAGCATGGAAGATTCCAAAAGAGGTCTCACGCCGATGAGCCATGGAATACATCTCTCCAAGAAACAAGCCCCAAAGACACTGAGGAGAAAGCCGTATGAGTAAGATTCCTTATGCTTCAAAGAATAGGATCTATCATGTACTGGTATGATATGTACTAGACCAGGATGTCGCTCATGCACTTAGTGTAACAAGCGGATATCGATCGAATCCGTGAGAGAAGAACACCTGGAAGGCAAGTTGAAAATATCCTAAAGTACTTAAGAAGAACTAAGGATGTATTTCTTGTCTCGGTTGGTCCAATTAAAACTAGAGGGCTTCACTGGACTCAAGTTTTCAAACATACCAAGATGATGATGAGAACCGTTTGAGGGGTATGTGTTTACCTTAAACGGAGGCGCAAGTGAGTTGGAAAAGTTCAAGCAAAGAAACAATTCTTGATTCAAATGATGAGAGGCAAGATACATAGCGCAAGTGAAGGCTGCAAAGGAAGTCATTTGGATGAAGAAGTTCATTACCGAACTTGGTGTGGTTCCTAGCATTAAAGGACCGGTGCCTTTTATTCGTGACAACATCGAGTCATATGCAAAGCTAAGGAACCTGTGTCTCATCGTAAATCCAAACATGTGTCAATGGCGATTTCATTTGATCGGAGAGATCATTGAAAGAGGAGACGCCACCCCGAGCGTGTGGACTCTCAAGACAATATTGCAGATCCATTTACTAAAGCGTTAACACAACAGCAGTGCTTGATCGTCACTTAGAGAAGATGGGTATGAGATACCACTACGATTGGCTTTAGTGCAAGTGGGAGATTGAAAGTATTATGCATACAAGCCAATCATGTATGATGATAAAGCATATCTTGTGTAATCAATCTTATTTATTTATTAATAAAAGAATTATTTATTAAAGGCATTTATTATCTACATGGTGTTGTTTTAATAATATGTGATAAACCCATAGTTTTAAGCAACGCTTTTAGAATAATGATGATGATCATTCTAATGAGATCTAAATTCTTAGAAAGCTTAAAACTAAAATAGTTCCCAATCATTGGATTACTAAATAGGGATTAGTGAATCCGGATAGATTGGGTACATACATCGTTGCTTGCTCATTGGATGAGGATGATTGGTCTCATGATCATTTGTGTGGAGACGCTAAAGCAAGTATGTAGGTGCTTATTAGAGAATAAGTTCATTTGAACGTGACTCGCTAAGGAATACCTAATGGAGTTTTACTTACCGTCAATAGGAATTCTGTAGTGATAGTAGTACAAATGATCCTTAGACTTGAGATCATCATAGTATCTTATATATAATGAATTACACTTTGACTTATTCCTTAAGACTCTTAGAGTATATCAAAGGGTATGCTTGGGTGTAATAAGTTATATATGAAGATAATGAATGATCAATAAAGAATCTACCACTTCTAGTAAAAGGAGAAATGTCCTATGTGATTCGATAAATGATTAAATAAAACCCAGAATCCTTATATTTAATCGGGCCAAGGTGGAATGAAATTAGATGTTGGTCACACCATAAAAGGAAGAATAATTATTTAAGAAGTTAATGGCATAATTGTAATAATATGTTCTAAAGTATATTTAATTTAATCTAATGGTGATAGAATAAATTAAATAATTTAATATTTATTATTTAATATTTAGAAATATTAAATATAAATTAATAAAGAAGAGTCTTATTAATATTATTATAATTATTATTATTTTAATTTCTAAAAGGTTTAGGAATTAATTTAATATTAGTACTCTCATTTATTCCTAATTGGATTAGGAAAGAAAATTAGTTAAAGGAGTTTAACTAATTATCCCTAATAGATTAGGAGCCCATTTAATTAAAAGAGTTTAATTAAATAAATAATACCTTATTTTAATTAAAATAGGGTTATATAATATCTTTATAAGAGAGTCTTATATTAGATATGAGAATACGTAATTCCAAGAGTTGGAGAGTACACCCTTTTTCTTATTCGAGGATAGGAAAACTAGGGTTTGAGCCAAATCCTTCTTCTTGAAAATTCCTCTTCCTTGGTGGATCACCTATAGAGGCCACACACTTGGGTGGCTTACATTAATCAAGGAAGGAATCTACCCAGGAGATTCAAGGAGATCGCGGAGAAGTAGGAGGTGAACTCGCACTCGAGGAAGCTCGTTTCTACAAGGGTATGATTTCATAATTTCTTATTCTTCGCTTTAATTAATAATATGCATAAAGGATGATCCGGGTAATTGGTTTGTGAAAAATTTAAAATCTGATTTTATCTCGCTTCTGCTATTTTTGCAATTTGATTGCTACTTTGATTTTCACGAAAACCTAACAGTTGACCGCTCAGAAAGAGCTAATTTTGGCCATGGAGAAGTTAGAACTGGAAGTGAAGTATCCTATGGAAATTAATGAGAAGATGTTTCAAATGCAATCTGGTACAACTCTACTAGATAAAGTTAAGGAGGCTCAACTTCAGGATGAAGAATATAAAAAGGTAAAAAAGAAGATATCCGAAGGAACCAAACCGAGATTCAAGATGGATAAGGAAGGAATACTGAGATTTAAGAGCAGAATTTGGGTGCCACCAGTAATAGAGATTAAGGAAGACATTTTGAGCGAGGCTCATAGCTCATGACATTTGATTCACCCTGGTAGTACCAATATGTACAAAGATCTTCGACAACATTTCTGGTGGCCAAATTTGAAACGTGATGATGCAGAGTGTGTTGCCAAGTGTTTGACATGTCAGAAAGTAATAGCAGAACATCAGAGGCCGAGTGGGTTGCTAAAACTGTTGGAGATTCCAGAATGGAAATGGGAACAAATTACGATGGACTTCCTGGTTGGCCTTCCGACAACTCAGAAAGGCTATGATGCAGTATGGGTTATCGTTGACCGATTGACAAAATCCGCACATTTCCTTCTGATCAAAATCAGATTCAACTTAGATCAGTTGGCAAGGTTATATATGAAAGAGATTATTTCGAGGCACGGAGTTTCGATGTCAATTGTTTCTGATAAGGATCCGCGCTTTACATCGAACTTCTGGAAACATCTACAAGAATGCATGGGTACACAATTGCGAATGAGTACGGCTTATCACCCTCAAACAGATGGGCAGAGTGAAAGAACGATTCAGACATTAGAAGATATGTTAAGAGCTTGTATAATAGACTTTAAAGGAAATTGGGATGATCACCTACCGCTCGTAGAGTTTGGCTACAACAACAGTTACCACGCTAGTATTGGCATGCCGCCTTATGAAGCGTTATACGGCAGAAAGTACAGAACTCCGCTATACTGGGATGAAGTTAGCGAGAGATAATTATTAGGTCCAGAATTAGTACAGCAGACAGCAAAAATAGTCAACGTGATCCGAACAAGACTGGTAGCAGCTCAAGATAGGCAGAAGAAATGCACCGATTCACACTGTAAAAATGTTAAGTTTGAATCGGGTAGTTATGTGTTCTTGAAGGTCTCTCCTTGGAAGGGAAAGATCAGGTTCAGAAAGAAAGGGAAATTAAGCCCAAGGTTCATTGGACCCTTTGAGGTACTACGAAGGTTAGGAGAAGTTATGTATGAGGTAGCTTTACCTCCAGCACTCGAGAATGTCCACAACGTCTTCCATTTTTCGTTTTACGGCCCTACAAACCCGATTACAAGCACGTGATTGAACATGAACCCATCCATTTTGAGAAAGACTTATCCTATGAAGAAATTCCTGTTTAGATTGTTGACCGGAAGGAACAAATTCTCAGAAATAAAGTAATACCTTCTATTAAGGTAATTTGTAGGAACCACAATGCTGAAGAAGCAACGTGGGAACTCGAAGAGAATATGATGAAGAATTACCCTCATTTATTTACTTAAATTATGAGTAAGCAATTCTAGGCACAGAATCTTTGTAAGGGGAAGAGAATGTAACGGGTCGAATTGATTGAGTCGTGATTCTGGGGACAGAATCCTTTTAAGGGGGAAAAATGTGACAAACGAGATTTTGTAATTTAATTTTAATATTTATTGAATTAAATAAATATTTTCGATGATTTAATTATTAGATTAAATAATTAATTGATGAAGTTGTGGTAGATTAATTTAATTATATGTGTTATATTTATTAAATTAATGTGGAGAATTTTTATTATTCAAATTATGTAATTATGTGAACTTATTCAATTAAATGAAATATTTAATAAACATAATGTTATTTTAATAATTAATTAGAGATTTAATAATTTGACATAATTAATCAATGAGAAAATTAATTATGTGATTATGTGAACTAATGAGAAATTATTATATTTTATTCAAATTAAATTAAACAAGATATTTGATTTATTGTGTAATTGGGTGTGACATGATTTAAACTATAGTATAAGATAATAATTAAATTAAATGGTTTAGAGCCTATTATTGCCAGCCAAACAAGGCCCTAAAAGAAGTTAGTAGCATTTAACCCATGATAGGTTAACTGACCACCACAACTACGCTCAGTTTCCTTTTAATAAAATTATTACGTCTTATTTTTCATTTGTTTGCCAAGTCTGGAAAAATAGTCAGAGAGAATTTGAGAATTGTCAGAGAGAATTTGAGAATTTGTGAAGGAGATTGAGAGTGAGTGATTGAAGAGAGCCTACTAATCTACACTCTACGCTTAGGGTAATTTCTTCAACCCAGTTTTTATATACGTCTATTTAAAGTTTCATGAAAATGGCTTTCAAGTTAATTGTTTAAGTCTCTATAATCGGAAAGGGTAGTGATTATGTGGATGTATGTGTTAATATGTTAACGTAGTATGTTTTTACTATGTTGTATGAACCATAACATCAGTTTCATAAAAATATGTCGTAGATTATTTCTTCAAAATTATAGAGTATAGAAATATGGCCATATGGCCCTTACACGCAAATTAATACGGCAATCATATGTTGTTTCATAAATTTTACACTTGTATATATTTATGTATATTAAAATGAAGGAATCAAACTTCAAATGAACAAATTCGGTGTTATAACGAACCCGTAGTGTTAATTTTTATGTTTTGTGTTCAAAACTTTCATGAACATCAAGAACAATAAAATTACATGTGTTGATTCTGCAAATTATGTGTTTTAACATGTTAAAATCATGCTAGAAGGGTTAAGTAGTAGTTATATGTGTATTACAACGTTTGGGTATGTCTAAATTCGTGTAGAAATAATTTAATTAGAGATTTTGGCCATGTTCTGCAATTTTTCGCGAATTGCAGAACTGCTACTAGTTCATCGCGGCGCAGCGCCGAGGACATGCCTATAAGTGGCGACGCTGCGCCACTCTCCAGATTGTCTAGAAATGAAAATTTTAAAGTGTTCAAGTCCATGAATGTGATAGTAACCTAATCTAATGAACATAAAAATATGTTAGAAGTATAATGAGATGTTAAAATAGATTCTTAATATGTCAATAACGCATTTAAGTATGAATTGAATTATTAAACGCATAGTTAGCCAATTGTTCATGTAGTGTAATATTATGTGACCATAAGTGTGATAATTTAACTAAGTAAAGTCATAATCCGAGTTAGACAAAAAGAATGAACTTGTGATGACTAGTTATGTTGTAATTGACTGGTATTGTGAATGAAAATGATATGTAGGATTAAATCAAGGAACGTGTATAATTAACGTGTAATCTACGCATGAGGCAAGTTTCTTAACCCTACTTGTTATCATTATTCAAGTTTATAAATTACCTCGAGCAAATTCTCGTTACTATTAATCAAGTTCAATTTGTTATATGAAAGATTATTTATCTTTTCAAAGTATGATTCTGTTATACAATACTTGTTCTATTGTATACCTCTTGAGATTGTATTCAATTTAAATATCATTTATTGTTGAACCTTGTTAGACTAGTGAACCCTTATTGATTCGACTAGTCTATAGTTGATGAACGTTCTAAATTTTAGAACCCTTATTAATTTATCTAAACCAAACTTCCTTTGGTGCGGACTCTAATATCAAACTGAGATGAACAACCCTGTATAGCGATTTCTTATGCGTTAGCGTTAAGATATTGTGCATAGTATAGTACTAAGGGATGATCCCCCTAAGTAAGAGTAGAAGAGTCCATAATCTTATAACTGTTAAAGGTTTCAAGTATAATCCTTGATAACCTAGGACATAGTTCAAGGTCTTATGGCCCTCAGAAATCTTTTGATTCTTCTTATTCATTCTTGATTCAAGAGTTGAGTTTTATTCCATAAGTCTTTGATTCAGTCGCATGTTATTATATATTATTATTTCATTTTTATACTTGTGGGCAATCATGCTCACTCTTACGTGATAATAACATTGCAGTTAAGAACGAAAGGTCCAACGAGCCTTCTACTAGTAAAGGCAAAGGCAAGATTAACAAGTGATGAAGACTTGTTTTTTTATGTGATGATGTATTTCTATTTAGACTTATGTTAATGATGTGTAAGATGATTAATTGTTTATGTTTCCGCAGTTAAGATTTAAGGTTAGTATGACCTGGGATTTATGTATTTTTATGATGTAACTCCTTAAGGAGATGATTTATTTCTATCTATTAATTCTTTCATTTATTATGGGTAGATAGACATATGATGTTTGTATAGTGAACACCAAATCATGTGTTAATTTAAGTACCCGGATTTGGGGGTGTCACATGCTCACTACAAAGTCATAACTCAAATGACTTAAAGTTCGTCAAGGTTTGTTTTTGAAATCTTCAAGTTTCTTTTCAAAATACATACTAAGTCATGCTAAGGCATTCCATTATGAGTATGGTAATCTTATATGTCATGTCTATTATCTTTCTTTTTATTTTTATTACTTAGAATAACATATTCCATCGTCGGGAGCACTATACTTGCGTATGTGTTCATTTGACGCCCTCCGATCGCCTCCTATTACGTAATAGTCACAAAGATGACTATTTTGACCCTTCCCAATGACCTCAAATTGAAACACTTAAAGAACAAAAGTTGTAGGTCTATTCGTCCTCGTTCCGGATCATCTTGAATCACCTCAATCAGAGTTCGTATGTAAAGGTTATGCCTAATTTACTACAGCAGGTCAAAGCAGTCTACCCAACACTGAGGCCCAGTAGCACCTCTTTAATTGGCTTGGGGGGCGGAAGCTGCATGCTTCCGGGAGGCGTAAGAGCCCTCAAGTTCTACTCTTCATAATTTCACAGACCAAAACTCCTTCCGATTATCATAATATGAGTTATACTCATCCTAATCAGTCCATTTTTTATTCTATGGGTTTGTAAGTCATAAAACTACAGCATACCAAATACCCAATCAATTAACATAAACATTAACTAACCCAAAAATGAATTCAAAACTCATGTTCATACTAATTTTCATATTTTGATAAATTTAGCGAATTCATTCACCACGAATTCGTTTCTCAACCAAATGGATTTGTTTAACTTCTGTCGTTTTCGCATATGACTATTTTAACAATACCTAGCATCAATTCATGGATTATAACAACCCTTAGCCATCAATTTTGTGACTCAAAAGCTACTTTTCTTATACTTTTATAGAAATTGAAGAACTATGAATTCAAGAACATGTAAGTATACAAATATTACCTCTTAAAGCTTAAATTTACTAACCATAGCCCTTCAATGCTCTAATTGCTCTCAATTCTATTGACCTTCCATAACCCAATTCTCATACTATTTACCCAATGGGAAAAGAGAAGAAGAAGGCTCTATTAATAGAGAAGTTGTTGCCCAGATTCTAGCTTTGCACCAAGGTTTGAATCAGTGGAGAATGGAAGTAAACAACGGATATGAAAGAGTTGGCCAACTACCAACTTTATAGCCATCATCACCATGGATTATAGCTGCTTGAGTTTACGCAATAGAGGAGTAGGCTAACTGTTCCAATACACGATTGATACAACTTTGGGACAAAGAAATTGGAACAAGCTACATTACTCTCTCATGTATCAATAGAATGGACCTTAATTACTAAGGTTAATTCCTTTTTGGGCTTATTAAGTCAATTATAATGATTTAACATTACTATATTAATTTAAGTTATGGTAACATATATACCTAATATATGTACCTACCCACATATAGGAAATATACTTATATTTTAAATATACACCAATACATAATATCATGTACTTCATGTACATTGGTTTAATTCAATTAATATTTTAATATAATTCAGTTGGTACTCTCAACCCATTATTTCCTATCACACTTTAATATCACAATGATTATTATCAATCATCTATTATCTTTCCATTAATTATCTTTTAATAATTTTAGTTAAACCTTCAGTCTGGTTAACTTTAATACTCAGGCCACAAAAGGCTCATTTATCTCATTTACTAGAGTTATATAACTCAAGCTCATTATTTCTATAATAAAATATTAGGGGTCTAGGCCATGTTTGGCTTTTCCTCAATTTCACATTATTTTATTATTTATTTAATATAAAGTTTATGTCACACTTTATCATAATGCTAAATTATTTAGCTTACTTAAATATTTACATACTTATAATATGTACAACCTTTACACTTAGAATAATTAATATTTACTCTATTAATTATTCAAATTATACACTATTTGTATAATTATTTGATTGTCCCAAGACAACTTCTTCCATTTTTATATTCAGCCACATCATAAGTGCTAATCTAATCTCTATGAGTCCTTAGAATCCATTTCTTGAATTTTAAATTTCAAAAACTGATCCTACAGACCGGCGTAGCTGCACTGGTCACAGGCTTGGAAATGGCGCAGCTGTGCCATACCAAATTCAGAGGCAAAAAAGTTCTACCTTAGCAGAAATGAAACTTACGCTTCTAAATATTTTACACATCCTCCTTAAATGTTAACTCATTTAACATCAATCCCCTCTTTGATTCCACATCATCGGTTACTATTTTTCTTAACAATTTAAGGATCACACTTCGAGTTTTAAAACTCTATTTCCCTTATTAGTTTAACTAATTTTACATCTCTTTTACGGTTTCTTACCACCAATAACACAAAACTCGAATATAACACAAACATACATAACTTTAATCATCACTTCTCGCCGTGTATCAATTTACTCAATAATTCTCTAACCACTTTAAAGGTATATCGATTTTCTTCTCTCGTCAACAACGTACATATATACAAGTCTAAACCTAGCACGCGTCGAGTCTTAAATAGTATTCAATATAGTATGTTGAGTGGTTTTCCACAAACAACTAACAAATTAGTTTCTGTCTCGTCTACACTGTTTTCACAATGAGTTAGATCGGTTACTAATTTGTATATACCTCCGCTCTCTAAAGGAATTGTTTAGCCCAGCTCATATACATCCACCATTAAAGAGTACGGTTGCACTGCCTTAGACTTGATACTTACTCGTACAAATACTCAAGAAATTAGTGATTACCAAAGATATTTAATGTCACCAACTTACTATTATAAAATAATTTCACATAAATTATTTAACATCAATAGATAAATGTTATCCATCTTCATATTAATTCATCTCTACAATTTATAACAAATATATAATAACGATATATATTTATTAAATACAACATCACTTATTACATAGCTCATATTACCCTATGTAACACAATACAACATACCTCGTATCACATGTGAGACCCCAAATTTTATGAAATAAAAGTATTCAATTTTCTTATAATTATTCTATTTAGTAAATGGTTAAATTGATAAAAGGTTAAAGTTAAGGGTGATGTGTGAAAAATTTTCAAAGTAAGAAAGTTGTCATAAAATACTCCTAATTGGTAAAAAAATGCGATGTATGGCGTGGTTGCATAGTAGCACTGCGGTATTGATTATTGATGCTTACGTAAAGAAGTCACTCAGTTCTACACAATTATTGCTACAGTAATTGCTGCATCAAATCTCTCATATTATTGATTCAATTATTGTCACAATATCATCTGCATAATATTTTATATTATTAAATCAATAATTGAGACGACGAAGTTATTCATATTATTATTTGCAATATTGACAATGTCTAGAAGTCCTATCAAGGAGAGGTTTGGTCACCTAATTGCGCGCCAATAAGGAGAAATCCTTATCGAAAAGTCCCCTCTTTCCTAGGAACGACCTGGTTGTTAAATATTGTGAGTTATAATATTAATGATGAATAAGTTCGTGTTGATTAAAGATGAAATTGATAGTTCCATTATGTGGGAATTATTAGTGTTAGTGGAAATCGACATTTATTTCGATAATAATTAATGTCTGGAGGTTATATTGACCAATCGGGTAATTCACCGAATAAATAAGTAATTAATTGCTATTAATTCACATGATTATAACTATGTGTGTACTATTGAGTCACATGATTTACTATTAGGGGAGTTGGTGCAAGATTAATAATACTTGCATGACTAAATTAAAAATAGAGGTATAGATGAAGGTATTATACTGTAATTGTTTTTTTTACATGATTTACTATTGATTCACATGATTTACTATTAGGGGAGGTGGTGCAAATTTGATAATACTTGCAGGACTAAATTAAAAATGAAGAAAAAGAGGAAGGTATTATACTGTAATATTTTGAGCCCCAAAATGTGCAATTATTAAAACTATATTTTCCTATAAATAGAAGCTCATTCTTCCGTCATTTCTCACTAATTCACTAAAGTTATAGAGCAATTATTATAGAGAGAAATTATAGAGAGAAAGAAGAAGAGAAGTCTGCTACCTCACTATTCCATTATCCAGTTTCTTCTAAGGTAATGGGTATTATTTCTTTCGTATTCATGAAGAGAGTTATTTTCTTTCAGTACTCGTAAGGGTTGTTATTCCATTCTTTATTATTATGTTGGAATAACCTGTCTATGCGAAGTATCGCATACATGGTGAAATTCTTTTGTTATTCCATTCTTTATTATTACATTGGAATAACTTTCGTCATGTTGATTCTATCGCATTACGGTGAATTCTGTTGTTATTCCATTCTTTATTATTCTATTGAAATATCCTGTCTGTGCGGATTACGCATGACCTGGTTCCATTCTTTATTATTCTGTTGGAATAACCTGTCTGTGCGGATTACGCACGCCTAGTGAATTCTTCTATTATTCCATTCTTTATTATTCTGTTAGAATAACCTGTCTATGTTGATTACCGCATGTATGGTGAATGATCCTTCGTATTCATTCCTTATTAAATTGTGGAAATGATCTGTCTACGTGGATTACCGCATGGCGGACAAAAATCCATTTGCGATTTCATATATTCTATTATACTCATTTGGTTAAAGTTTTGGCTTCTATAGTCCATGAAATTAGTGGAATATCCTTGATATTTGCGCTTCATCCTGTATCTTTTCATGGAAATATTATTCTGAGCTTTGTTGGTAATTATTGATATTTTCATGACGGAATACTATTTATGGGTTACTATTCACCTGGTTACTATTCACTCAGGTATTCGGGGCACTTTTTATGCCAGAGTACTATTCATGGGTTACTATTCACCCAATTACTATTCACCCGAATATTATTCACTCGGGTATTTGGGGTACTTTTCATGCTGGGTTATTATTCACGAGGTACTATTCCTAAAGTACTATTCATAGGGTACTATTCAAGTGGTACCATTTACCCGAAAAATATATTTTTGTTCTATCCAAATTATTTTTGGTACATGAATATTATTCTTGAATTTTACTCCACAAAGCAATATCATGTTGACAATTTGGACGTTATTGATTTCTAGATAAATTAAATTATAAATCTTTAAAATTTATAATTGAACTTGTTTTATTGAATTATTATGTCATTGTCATCATCCTCATGCTTATATTGTGATGAAAGTCATCTTTGGCTTACGTGCATAGATGGACTTGGTATGATTATGACCAGGGATTATTCAGTATAATCATGACCGTAATGTGACGAATGATGTGATGAAAGTCCTCATTGGCCTGTAGTTTATTGATGGACAGTTGTTGGTATGATTATGACCAGGATTATTCGGTATAATCATGACCATTGATGATTACATGAATATCCTTGGTCGTGATGTAGGGATGATTCGATTTTATTTATTAATTTGAGTCTCAAATGATAAAGTTGATGAAAACTTTTAAATGATAGAAGGTAGTAGATTTTATGCCCTACTTGACTCTTCTAATGGATTGCTTATTCAGCTTGTAAATTGTTGATCTAAAATTTTTTGTCTATTATATTCTATCGGTTGTTATATTGTTGAAGGCTAAGGATAATTTATTACGCATTATCTTAGTCATAATATTTCTTCTTTGGGCTAGTTGAGCTCACCTTTTTTTTCATTGTTCTCTTCAGGGAAATGAGAATATAGCTGGGACGAGTCGCGGAACGGATTGACGGTCCAGATGGTTATTTTAGTAGTACTCACTATTCTATGAAATAGTGTGACAATAAATGTAATGAGGACTCCATTGAGTTTGAATACTGTCTAGATGACAATATTCTTATTAAAACTCTAAGTTACGTTGTTGTCATATTTTACACGACTGTTGTATAATTAAGTTTGTATTTGATTTTTGTACCATGTATTTGGCGACTCAAGATGGATGATGTATACCTATTTTGGGGGCGTCACAGTTGATATCAAAGCTTAGGGATATAATCCCTGGCTAAGATGTGAGGCTAGAACTAGGAAGGGAGAGACGGGTAATTCCTTCGCTAGTATGACCTACCTAAGTTTATTTGTTATTTAATTGGTCGGTCAGAATATAGAGATAATATACGGCATGTCAATTAACCCTTATTTTGAAACTATATTATAGAATGATATCTGAAATACAAGAGATGAGAAATGGGAAAATTATTATAGAGAGGAAATAACCGGGAAGGTACAATCCAAAAAGAAAGTAAGGTATTCTCATCTCTTCGAACTACCAGGTACGTAAATTTCGAGGGCAAAATTTCATAAGGAGAGGAGATTGTGAGACCCCAAATTTTATGAAATGAAAGTATTCAATTTTCTTATAATTATTCTATTTAGTAAATAATTAAATTGATAAAAGGTTAAAGTTAAGGGTGATGTGTGAAAAATTTTCAAAGTAAGAAAGTTGTCATAAAATACTCGGTGGTAAAAGTATAGTAATAATGGCATGTGGTTGCATAGTAATATTACGGTATTGATTATTGATGCTTACGTAAGTCACTCAGCTATACTCAATTATTGCTACGAGAATTCTTGCATTATATCTCTCATATTATTGATTCAATTATTGTCACAATATAATCCGCATAATATTTTATATTATTAAATCAATAATTGAGACGGAAAAGTTATTCATATTATTATTTGCAATATTGACATTGTCTAGAAGTTCTGTCAAGGAGAGGTTTGGTCACCTAATTGCGCGCGAATAAGGAGAAATCCTTATCGAAAAGCCCCTCTTTCACAGGAACGACCACGGTTGTTAAATATTGTGAGTTATAATATTAATGATGAATAAGTTCGCGTTGATTAAAGATGAAATTGATAGTTCCATTGTGTGGGAATTATTAGTGTTAGTGGAAATCGACATTTATTTCGATAATAATTAATGTCTGGAGGTTATATTGATCAATCGGGTAATTCACCAGATAAATGAGTAATTAATTGCTATTAATTCACATGCTTATAACTATGTGTGTACTATTGATTCACATGATTTACTATTAGGAGAGTTGGTGCAAGATTGATAATACTTGCATGACTAAATTAAAAATGGAGGTATAGATGAAGGTATTATACTGTAATTGTTTTTTTCACATGATTAGAACTATTGAGCCACATGATTTACTATTGATTCACATGATTTACTATTAGGGGAGGTTGTGCAAGTTTGATAATACTTGCAGGACTAAATTAAAAATGAAGAAAAAGAGGAAGGTATTATACTGTAATATTTCGAGCCCCAAAATGTGCAATTATTGAAACTATATTTTCTTATAAATAGAAGCTCATTCTTCCTTCATTTCTCACCAATTCACTAAAGCTATAGAGAAATTATTATAGAGAGAAATTATAGAGAGAAAGAAGAAGAGAAGTCTGCTACCTCACTATTCCAGTATCCAGTTTCTTCTAATGTAAGGGGTATTATTTTTTTCGTATTCATGAAGAGAGTTATTTTCTTTCAATACTCGTAAGGGTTGTTATTCCATTCTTTATTATTATGTTGGAATAACCTGTCTATGTGAAGTACCCCATACATGGTAAAATTCTTCTGTTATTCCATTCTTTATTATTCTGTTGGAATAACCTGTTTGTGCGGTATATCGAATGCCTGGTGAATTCTGTTGTTATTCCATTCTTTATTATTCTATTGGAATATCCTATCTGTGCGGATTACGCATGACCTGGTTCCATTCTTTATTATTTTGTTGGAATAACCTGTCTGTACGGATTACGCACGCCTGGTGAATTCTTCTATTATTCCATTCTTTATTATTCTGTTGGAATAACCTGTCTATGTGGATTACCGCATGCATGGTGAATGATCCTTCATATTCATTCCTTATTAAATTATGGAAATAATCTGTCTATGTGGATTACCGTATGGCGGGCAAAAATCCATGTACGGTTTTATATATTCTATTATACTCAGTTGGTTAAAGTTTTGGCTTCTATACTGCATGAAATTAGTGGAATATCCTTGATATTTGCGCTTCATCCAGTATCTTTTCATGGAAATATTATTCTGAGCTTTATTGATAATTATTGATCTTTTTATGACTGAATACTATTTACGGGTTACTATTCACCCAGTTACTATTCACTCAAATATTATTCACTCGGGTATTCGGGGCACTTTACATGCTAGAGTACTATTCGCAAGTTACTATTCACGGGTTACTATTCACCCAATTACTATTTACCCGAATATTATTCACTCGGGTATTTGGGGTACTTTTCATGCCGGGTTACTATTCATGAGGTACTATTCTTGAAGTACTATTCACAGGGTATTATTCACGGGGTACCATTTACCCGAAAAATATATTTTTGATTTGTCCAAATTATTTTTGGTTCATGAATATATATTATTCTTGAATTTTACTCCACAAAGCAATATCATGTTGACAATTTAGACGTTATTGATTTCTGGATAAATTAAATTATAAATCTTTAAAATTTATCCTTGAACTTGTTTTATTGAATTATTATGTCATTGTCATCATCTTTATACTTATATTGTGATGAAAGTCATCTTTGGCTTACGTGCATAGATGGACTTGGTATGATTATGACCAGGGATTATTCGATATAATTATAACCGTAATGTGACGAATGATGTGGTGAAAGTTCTCATTGGCCTGTAGTTCATTGATGGACAGTTGTTGGTATGATTATGATCAGGGATTATTCGGTATAATCATGACCATTGATGATTACATGAATATCCTTGGCCATGATGCAGGGATGATTCAATTTTATTTATTCAGCTGAGTCTCAGCGATAAAGTTGATGAAAAACTTTTTAAATCATAGAAGATAGTAGATTTTATGTCTTACTTGACTCTTCTAATGGATTACTTATTCCGCTGCAGTTGTTGATCTAAAACTTGTTGTCTATTATATTCTATCAGTTGTTATACTATTGAAGGCTAAGGATAATTTATTCTGCATTATCTTAGTCATAATATTTCTTACTGGGCTAGTTGAGCTCACCCTTTCTTTCACTGTTCTCTTCAAGAAATGAGAATATAGATGGGACGAGTCGGGGAACGGATTGACGGTCCAGATGGTTGTTTTTGTAGTCTTCACTATTCTATAAATTAGTGTGACAATAAATTTAATGAGGACTCCATTGAGTTTGAATACTGTCTAGATGACAATATTCTTATTAAAACTCTAAGCTATGCTGTTGTCATATTTTACACGACTGTTGTATAATTAAGTTTGTATTTGATTTTTGTACCATGTATTTGGCGACTCAAGATGGGTGATGTATACCTATTTTGGGGGCGTCACATCACACATATATTCTTGTTCGAACCCTTCAATGCCTTAAGAATTTTATTTTCTAAATTCTTATTTTAATATGTTCTGAAAATTCGGGTTCTTACAGTCGAGCACTGCACCAAAAATCGTAGTCTGCCAGGAGAGTCAAGGAAAACTCGAGAGCTATCAAGGCAGAATCATAGTCTGCAAGATAGTAGATCTCGGAGTTCGTAGACTGCCAGGAGAGACGAGGAAGGATCGTAGTGTGTCGAGGAGAACTTCCTCGAAGCCGTAGTCTGCTAAGGAAGTCTTGTTCAGAATCGTAGAGACATCCTGTCTAAGAGCCGATCGAGCATCTGCCAAAGCCAAGTCAAGAATTGTAGACCACACTTGAGTCGTAGAGTCTACTGATCATATCAGAGGCAGAGATCATAGTCGAGCAACATCAAATGAAGACAACAAGCTTAAAGACAAAAATCGTACAGTGTCAAGATCTGATCTCGGAGTCGTAGTGTCTGCACAGCCGAAGCTGAATCGTAGAGTGCGGATCTAAGGCCTCAACTGAAATGCTCACAATGCCAAGGCAGATTCATAGAGCAAATACGATTCTCAACAAATGAGCACTCCCAGAATATCCAAAGTATGAAGCCTCTGGTCTGAGCTGCAAAGATACATCCCACTTGAAGGAAAGCAGAGAGCACTCAACGAATGGCATGCAAGCTAACAGAAGATCTAAGCATCAACCCAATCAACATTCAGATTGGGTTGTGAAGCCATTCAAGATGAAGTCTTCCACAAGTTGATCAGAAGAAGACTTCAGTAACTAACTAAGGAGGGTCAGTAGGTGCAGTAGCTGTCAAGTAAACAGAAGACAACAATCTTGGAAGCAACCAGGATCGTAGTGTTTGCCAAACAAAGAAGGAACTGATGGAGTGTACACAAAGATATTGGTCAGCCTATGAAGAACAAGGCTAAAGTGATTAAGCACTGGGTCAGTCCATTGATGATAAGTGAACGGGAGATCACAAGGAGAGAGCGAGTTGGGCATGCCACAAATCTGAAGTGTCTTGCTATTTAGAAGACGCCAGAACAAGGAGTCAAGCCATCAGTGTCTGAGATCAGTCAAAGCAAAAAGAAGTGTTGAAGCACTTCACAAAAAAAGGAAGAGGTGTTCTACATTGAAGATCTAATAAACATTCTTCAAGATCATAGTGTTATCTCTACCTGTCAATGAGTAATATTCAACAAGACACTACGATCAGGCCCAAGAAAATATGCATCAGAATCGTAAAGTTCGATCATCTGAAGATTGAAGCATTGGCAACGGATCAATCTAAAGATTGATATTTGAACAGAGCTTATTGATAGCATCGATGCAAAAGGACAATCTCTGATCGAGAAATCAAAAGGAGAAAATAAAGTCGACTACCTGCCCAAGACATTAAAGTGACATCTCTGGCGGGGTAGGTGAAACAGTAAACTGCAGTGTCAGAAAGTCATAAAGGGGATGTCATGTCACATCTGCAAAGCAATTCAAATAGCTCCCAATGGCTACATTCCAACGGGAAGGTTGTGAAGGATTATAAATCAACAAGAGCTTCAAAGATCAAGAGGTGCTAATGATTGCTAAGTTGTAGAATCGTTAAGTTGTTGGAATGCTATTGTTAACTCTTCGAGTTCCACCAGAACTAAACAAAACAAATCTCTGTGACAGTGAGATTACAAAGGTGGAAGTGAAGCCGCTTTGAAGAAGGACTCAAACGGTCTGAAGCTTCACTCAACAAAGATGAGAATGTCACTGAAGATGGCAGCTAAACTGAGAAACGAAAAAGACAAGAAGATAGCATTTAGAAAAGTGGCAGAGCACAAAGAAGATCCAGAGAGCCACTCTACGAATCACCATGAACCTAAAGCTGAACCAAAACAAGTGCAGAACCATGTCTGCCAACCAGTCAAGAAGAGTTCAGGGTATGTTAAGTGCCAAACAAAGTCTACCAAAAGCTCAAACACTTAGCAGACCCAAATGGTGATGGTGCATAGCTGACAGCAGATAAAGATGAGCAAAAAGGAATGAAGATCAGCTGCATCAAAGAAGATGTAGTCAGACTCAAAGCAGAATGCCAAGAGGACTACGCCAAGTTGCTAAGTACTAAAGATGTTCAAGCTTAAAGACATCTTAGCAGCAAGGCACCAACAACAACAACATCAACAACAACAAGAAGCCAGGGCTTGAGGGGTCCTTGTCCAGAGGGACTAAATGAAGTTCAAGGCATGCTGGGCTTGAAGAGTTCCTAGGGAACTAGAGGAGTTCCATGGCTGCTGGCCTTGAAGAGTTCTTAGTGAACTGAAGTTCCAAGGCTACTAGCCTTGAAGGAATCTTAGTGATTCAGGGTGCTGCCCTTCCTTAGTGGAAATCCTGCTAGTTGTAAGCAAAAAGTGGATTAGGAGCTTGATTCTCTTAACCACTTAAAATCCCTCGTGTCATTTACTTTATGTCATTTACATTATGTACCTAACTGCTATAACTGCTATTTATGTATTAACTGCTTACCACTTAACTAACTCTAAGAACAATGTATGTATGATTATGAATATATCAATGAAGGGGATCTTTTACTTATTCCGTTGTGCTTGAAAAGATTCTTATGTTTGTCATATGCTAATTCATTAGCAATATAAAATAAACGAGTAAAGTATTTGAAATTAAAAAAAAAGATATATTCAACCCCCCCCCCCCCTTCTAGATCTATTGTGTGCCTACTAGGAACTAACAGTTTTCAAAATGAGAAACAAGTATGCATGCAAATATGTGGTCTATGAGTAGCAAGTGTGTGATAGTTTATGATTATTATATACGACTGAATATCTGCATTACGTGTTGTCGACTAATGTGTACTTGATATATTTATTTAAAATGTATAAGTTTGTTATACATGGCTAATGAATACTTATATGTAAATATATATGTGTAGGATATTCAAAGTAGAATTAAGCGGTAATCGTAAACTACGCTCAAGGTAAGTATCTAAACTTTACTCTTTTATTGGGCAAGTTCTTAACTTCGTTAGATTATACAAAATGCAAGTATTCTAAAGCTATGCACTTTCTCTATAAAACAGGTTTATAACTTCACCAGTATCTCAAATTTACTCTTATCCAAGCAAATATTTCAAATTGGTTATACTTAATCAAATTCCTTTTCTTCTTGCAAGTATCTGAACTTTACTCTTTTATGGGGCAAGTTCTTAACTTCGTTCGATTATACGAAATGCAAGTATTCTAAAGCTATGCACTTTCTCTATAAAAAGAGGCTTATAACTTCACCAATATCTCAAATTTACTCTTATCCACGCAAATATTTCAAATTGGTTATACTAAATCAAATTCCTTTTATTCTTGCAAGTATCCTTTCTATAGACTGTTTGAATCTGATATGAGCAAGTTTCCTTAACTTATTTACATTCGAACAAGTAATTTGTATTTGTATGCTTGTGCAAGTTCCTTAACTTGTACAATTTGACATTGGTACATAAATTTCTTTATTGTTTCAAGTTCTAAAAATTTCTGAATTGTTTACAGATGAGTTTAAGCTAATTGTTTCAACTTGATTCACATTACAATATTTTGTCATAAGTCATTATCATATTATTGAAATAGGAAGAGTTGTCCAACCAAATTGTTTTGATTTGGAACTCAAGTCTAAGTATTAACATCCCTTACTTGGGAAATTATTATGCCGAAAAGGCAACGAAAACAAGAATGTAGTGTTGATCAACGCATGGCATAAAGGACTGATCACCCATCGTTCCCGGGAGTTAGTCAGTTATACAGTTGAATTACTGTTAAACCTATTTATAGCAAGAAAAACAAAGTTCAAGGTCTACTGACCGCTCGACATCTCTAATCATTATGTCGTTTCAAAAACACAAGCTATCTAGTTTGATATTATGACACCCCCAAAAAAAAAAAAAACTGGGTTCATTCCCAGAGGATTTGGTGCTCACTATCCAAAATAATTACTTCTAACTACCCATAATCAAGGATAATTATGTACATAAAATAGCTTAAATAATAATCCTTCCCTTTATAGGGTTACATCAACGTAAAACAAATCCCAGGTAATCTAACCTTAACTATTACATGACTTTGCAGAATACATCACAAAATATAACAAGTCTCATAAAAAAATTCTACTAAATAAAAACCAAACAGGTCTTCATCATTTGGACATATTGCCTTTGCTAGAAGACGGTTCATCAACTTTCTCAACTTTAGCTGCAGTGTTAAATGCAAGAGTGAGCAAACAATTTCTCACTAATATAATGATGACAAAAGTAATAACATAGGAGTAAGCAATGATTACTGAATAATTAAGAACTTGTTCTTCGAGTTAAGATTGGTAAACAAGTTTGAGGTTTATATCTGAGGGTCTTAAGACCATTAACTATGTCCCAAGGTTATTAAGTATTTTTACTTTAACCTTTAACAATCATTAGACTATACAGACCTTTACTTTCGTACTTAGGAGGATCAGCCCTTCGTACCATGTATTGTGCACAAATATCTAAATGCTAACGCGTACATAATATCCTATATTAGGGTTGTTCATCCCAGTTTGACTTTAGAATTTTTTCACTAAAGAAAGTTTATCTTGGAATAGCTTAACAGTGATTCTAAAATTTTAGAACACTCATCAATTACAGATTAGTCCAATTAATAAAGATTTATTAGCTATGTTCAACACGATAATATAATATTGAACAATGGTACTTAAGTTAAAGTTTGAATGTCAGTTGTCGACGTCGGGATTTTTATTTGTCCCTTTCTGTTCTTGTCTTTTGGTGTTCCCATGTTAGGTGAGATTTGTTTGAAAAAACAAAGTTTGAATGGTTACACCAACTCAATCGAGAAATGGTTTGCACATAGACCTAGTGATGTGACACTATTTAACTAGTCTGCAAAACCAAAATTCGTTAGGGTCCGGGAGCTTGATTATGCGGAGGGAAGGTGTTAGCCCCCCCTACATCCGTGATAACACGGTTACAGCCACTTTTTAATTTAAACTTTTATCTGAATGTGTGTGTGTGTGGGTCTATGTGCAGTTGTCTGGAAGTAGTGATATACCTCGTTTGCACCTATATACAAAGGGTTTGAATTTTGTATAAAAGTTCAATTTTAACAAGATATGGCAATGATGTTTTGTAAAATAGGTTTTTCAAACCCTTATGCTCAATAGTAATTGAGGCCTTTGATACTTCTATTTTATTAGTGTTCAGCTTGATTTCTTTTACTTTTGAGATGCGAAGCATCTTCGAGAAAATAAGATACATAGCAGTGCCGAACTCCTTGTGGGCATAAAAGCCATCTAAGGAAATTTAGACACCGTGAATAATTTACAAGTTGGCTGCAGCTAAAAACGTCCATCACGGGAACCGAATCTAGATTCAGGAACTGAATCTGTGATCACATGATTCCTAGGCTCACATGACAAAGTAATATGTTCAAAAGCTAAAATAAGAACTAGATTTGAATAAATCTAAACTATTTCATCTTCATCGGTTCCAGTTTAGTCACCATGAACCGACTAAAGTGAGAAATAGCTAGATTTAGGCAAATCTAGCCTATAGCAAAAGCTAGAAAACGAATTAGATTTGAGTAAATCTAAGCATTCCAGCTTCAACGGTTCCATTTTAGTCACCATGAACTGGTTAAAGTGAGAAATAGCCAGATTTAGGCAAATCTAACCCGCAGGGTGATAAAGCAGTTATATATATATAAAAGCGGTAAATATATATATATATATATATATGAACAATCAACTGCCACGAAATGAGCTCCAAGCAGGACCTGAAATGTAAATATATATATATATAAGCGGTAAAAGGCCACAAAGTGATCTCCAGGCCTGAGCTGACCGAGTGTAAATATATATATATATATATATATAGGGTAGGATGGGTAAGACTCTTTACGATACTAAAATGCAAACTTTTTTTTTTTTTTAAAACAACTAAAAAAAGTTTAATATTTTATGGGCTGAATTTTTTCATATCTGAGTGTTTTGGGCGTGATTTGGATACATATAATAGTACGGTATATGCGATGCATGCGACTGTATATACATTTTTGGTATAGGTATCCAAATCACGCCTAAAACATCAGATTATGGAAAAATTTGAGCCCATAAAATATTAAACTTTTTTTAGTTGTTTTAAAAAAATAATAATAATTCGCATTTTAGTATCATAAGGGAGTCCATACCTGATACTCTCTGTATATATATATATATATATATATATATATATAGCGATAAACGCACCAGATGTAAATCCAGGCTCAATCAAACAGAGTTTGATGACAATAAGTATATATATAAGTATTTATTACAAAAGCAGTAAACGCTCCGGATGTATATCCAAGCTCAATCAAACAGAGTTTGATGGGAAGATATATATATATAAGTATTTATATATATAAAAGCAGTAAACTCTCCAAATATTATATTCGGACTCAATCGAAGCGTAATTCATTAATAATATATATAAGTATTTATATATATAAGCAATAAAAGCCACGAATAGACGATCCGGGCATACCAACATGGAGCGACTCTCAACATAAGTAGATATGTATATATAGAAAAGAGAAAAAGCTAAAAAAAATCTGAAATATCTTACAGTGGGCTACCAAGAAGACTTCAGATAGCTTTTGACGAATGAAAACTCGGTGACGCCCCCAAATCCGAGTGTCTTCCAACCCGACATATGGTTCTACACGGTGCTACAGTTCACACATACATTCAATTGAAAAGCCTCAAAAGAACGAATATGTCTTATATATTCCAACCAATATTACCATTCCCCGGGTTCTTTATAACCATTACACTTGTTCTTTGTCATAATATCAAATATATTACAACATTAAACCTATACTATTACATAGACAGTTCAACGGTCGGCCTTAGCCTTCCCTTTATCCTTACTAGGTCCTTCAGTCCTTTCGGTCTTAGCTGCATTCATATGGTTCAAGAAAGAATGAGTATAACTAGCTCAGCAAGTATAACAATTCCAATAAATAGCATGCTTGAAACATAGGAATCGTATATCTTCAATAACTGAACAATAGCTATGAAGTACTATTGATAATTCAAAATACCACTTCTCTTTTCTTTTAAATGTTTCACAACGAACAATATTCATTAAACATCAATATCAGTCCAAGACCTTGAGCATTTCATTCTTTCTTTGAAAAGGAAAACCCGACACCAAGTCCGTATGTCTGGCATATCTTACGAGCACGTCTAGGTGATCAGCCTATAGTACTCTATGTTGTACAACACTACTTTCTTTAAACGTATGTACTTTTAAGGTTTTGCAACCTCACGTGCCTGTCGTTTGTCGACAAAATATTTATTCATGCATACTCAGTCTTCCTTTGAAAACCACACCAAATAGTTTGGCAAAACTTAACAACATTGACAATAGTTCGATAGATTATAAGAAATCCATAAAACATCTTAAATCTAGCCGAAGGAATTTGCTTCGACTTCATTATACATCAATTCATGTGTAAGGTACATGAATTACAAAACTTGTCCAAAGAATTCAGACAAGGATCAGAATACTTTCCTTTAGCATCTTCTACAGTCAATACAAATTCTCTTTTGAGTCTTTAAGGTCTCGACAATATATAATCACATAACATACCACATTAGGTCATGAACAAGCATGCATAGTTCCTAATGTATCTTACCCTTCTTCTCAATCTAATTGGTTCTTAGATTGTTTAACATTGGTTCAAGTTATCACATTATCTTGTTCTTATGTTCACATTCGAGTTATCTTCAACCTCTAGTGTATTACTTAAGGTTTACAACATCCTAATTGATATTACTTTAGGTTTAGTAATGTAGTAGTTCATTACTAATCAACCAATTTCCTTTCTATCTTTGTAAGCTTTCATTACTATGCTTGGTTTAGTGTTGGCGCTGCGGCGCCAGCTTCCCTTCTATATGTCGCGATGCGGCGCCACTCTTCAGTAGTTAAGGTGCGGACTCATATTTGGCCATGAGTCTTAGTTCGATTAGTCACTATCATTTGACGCGAAACTTCAGTAGGTCATGGCATTGCTCGGCGCTGCAGTGCCACCTATTTGGCCTTGGACTGGCGATGCGGCGCCAGCTCCATGCACTAGATAGTCTTGACAGATTTTCTATTTAGTGAACTTCCCGGACTCACAAATTGTTCATTTCAAGTCCGAATTGGCTCGTTCAAAAGCCATTAGCTCATAAATCACATACTCTAAGTGTTCATGCAAGAATTTTACATTTTCGAATCCGTTAACTCAGAATTCACCTTTTAGTTCATTTTTAACGAAAACGTTAAACGTTCGTGAACGTTCAACGCTCGTTTCTTCGTTCTAAGTCGGAATTCAGTCATTTTTTAGTCTACAACTCTATAATGCCAAATAAGACTTAACTCCATCAAAAATCAACGTTCCTGAGTTCAATATCAAAATTCGACTTCCATTTCGAGAATTTTACGATGACGATTATCGTCAAATCGTGTGAATTCCGGCATAACCTCATTACTTATGATTTGTTCATCATTCCAAATGGATTCATTCCATCATACTAACATCTTAACCAACATACATCATATATATGATAAGTTCTTACTTGTTCTACATGAGTTTATAACTTATAAAAGTATAAATTGCTTATTCATGGCTTATTAAGGCTTAAGTTGTTTGATTAGTCATTCTCGTCACTTCTTAGCATACATACTCCACTAATCAACACTTCTCTATCAAACACTAGTACAAAGTAGTAAATAGACAACACTTAAACCACAACGTTTTTTATAAAAACGTTGTGGTATTTTTTTCATAATGTTTTTTAACAAAACGTTGTAGATATATATGAAAAAATGTTATCTATTTAAAAGGGCATTTTTAATTTTAACTAGATAACGTTTGTTTTTAAAAAACGTTATCTAAATAAAAAACAAGGAGAAAAAAATGCGCTTTAAGTGAAAACTTAAAATTTAAAAAAAAAACGTCATCGGAAGTGTATCCTTGAGGGTTTAGAGAGAGAGGCTCCTCATTCTCTTTGGAATTTTCCCCCCGTTCTCCCTTTCGTCCCTTCCCCTTCATTTTGGTTCACCATTTCTCCCTCCTCTTCTCCACTGTCTTCTTACTTGGTGTTGATTTAGCCTTTCCAGCGCTGAATTTAGAGCCTTCCCAAAAATCCTTTTCTAATCTAAACTTTCTTTGAAGTCAGAAAGGGGTTTGGTTTTTGTGGGGTGCTCTTGTGTGATTAGTAGGGGTATAGATCATAGTGGGTCTTTGGGTTAAGGGTTATGATCTCGATATTGTGGCGGCTTGGGGCTTTGAATTTGGAGGTCTCCATGACGTCACCGAGATAACGATGTTTGTGGATCTTTCTCAAGCGTTAGATTGAAAATGTTACTAGTTTCAAATGAGTGTTATTTTTTATTAATGCCTTTCTAATTACAATTTTATGGGATGCGGTATTTTGATAATTGAGTTAGCGTGTAAGGTTAGGGATAATATGTTATTCACACTAATACATGTGCTTTTTTTTTTTTGTAGAAGTGATTTTGTTTGGATTCGCTTTTTTTCATTTAAGAATTTGTTTTTCATTTCTTTGTTTTTTATTTTGTTGAAATTTTCGATTAATTTTGATTACAAAGACGTGGTTTTCCCTAAATTAGGGAATATTTAGGGCCATTTCCTGTTCGGATATTTTCTACAAGCCAAAGCGAAGCATTTGAGTTTTTGGCAAAATTATGTTTCCCCGATCCCCAAACATTTTTTGATCGCAACGAGTGTATGTTGTTACGAGAAATAAATATCCAACCTTTCTCATGGTTTTAACGCATAGGAATCCAAATACTGTGCCAATTTACAATCTTGTTCCATTTTTTTATGTGTTGAGGATGACTGAAATTTCATCTAGAGGAGATTTGATGAGAGACCTTGAGGATGCCATGGCAAAGCGGCAATGACAAATTGCATTTCAGTTCGGGTTGACAGCGTCAAGGTAAAATCGTTCTGAGAGCAACGTCAACGTTGTTTAACCAAACTTGAAGGTTTCATATTGTTTTGCAATGAATAGTTACTTTGTTTAACATTCTTTTGCTATTAATTCAAGATTTATAATAATTTTATGATGACTAATGCATTCACAAGTTTCGCTTTCGCATATAGTGTCTTTTGCTAATGAATGAGTAATTATTTGATACATGATATTGTTATGTTCCTAAACAGTTTTAATTGGAATTCAAGATAACATATTAATGGTTCTTATTTGTTAATTCAAGATAACAACTTAAATGTGCTTCTATCATTGTATAATGTGTCTAACTACAACGTTTTAAAACGTTGTGTAAGGGTGTCAAATAGATGACACCCTTAACCACGACATTTTTCTGATTGAAACCACAACATTTTTTTCGCGTTATCTATTTACTATTTTGTAGTAGTGAAACTACAATTGAAGAGATGGAAGATTAATGATATAGGATTCTTACCCTTTAAGATCACTTGGTTCTTCTTCTTTTCTACTTGGATTATCAAAGTCTAGCTTTTCTAGCTTTTTTTCTCTAACAAAAAAGCACTTATTATGTTGGTGGGAATCTAACAAGTAACAAATGAATAATCTAGCTCTCTATTTATTGGATTTCCAAAGTTAAGGTAGTTTAGACATTAAACAACCCCACCTCCTTAATCCACCTCCTTAAGCCACCTCCTTACTATTCATTTCTTAATCACCAAGTTTACTTGCTCATCACATCCTTTGCTTAGCCATCACAACTCTTACTTGGCCACCAAGATCACCAATGTGATTATGGGGCCCACATGGGTTGCCCCATGGGTCATGTTTACCCATTGGATCCTTACTTTGGGCTTTAGGTTCAATTAGCTTACATATGATTTGAGCTTGCATTAAACCAACATTAGCTTGTTCATTAACAAACACTTGGGCTTTACCATTACTTACACTTGGGCTTGCACATTAATCCCTATTGGACTTTACACTCCTTACACAATCCTACAAGTCCATTTCCTTTGGCTTAAAGCCTTAGAATGTATTATCTACGTATTAATCTTGTATTCTAACTCGTATACTTATACAACATATACGATATACCATCATTCATATATACTCATATAATACCTTGTATCATACTAGTATTCCTTACTTCGTACAATACTTACGTATCATACGATTATCCTTTATCTCCTTAACGCTTCGTTTTCCCTAACGTCCTCGAATTAAGTCCGCAGGTGAAAAACTAAGTTTTCCATACTCGAATTATTATTACATAATTCATCTTCCTTGATATTCTATCGTTACGTATTTTTCAGAAGTTCAAAAATAATTCCCAAGCAGAAATCAGTGAATAGTGTTTTTCGGAAAATTTCTCAGAAAGCTTTTATTTTTGTCTTGGAAATTCAAACACTTTAATTCCTTCACGTAGCCAAAATACTATGACGTTCCGACAAATCTAGGTTATAGAACAAGATTCATCTTACTAACACATATAATTTAATTTTATTCATTATTTAATTAAATAAAATTATTTTACAATAAATCTGAATTCCTCGGTCGTTACAGTTTCCACCGGTTATATTTTAGTATGTTATAAAAACACGAGCTCACAAGTGTTTAGAAAAAAGAAGCACTCAATTTGGAGTACTATAGAAGTGTGTACAGAGTGAAATGGGCAGGGATTCCTCGCTCTTTCTCTTCTTAAAATTGCCACCCCAAGCCCTCTATTTATAGAGGGGAGCCATGGTCAAATCACGCAAGCGTGTGGTCTAACTGCATGCAAGATGCGGGTCCCTCCTGGGCTGCACTGGGGTGCCCCTGGGCTCATGGGTCCCACCGTCTCAAAGAACGTGCACTCATGCAACGCGTTGTACGCTCGAACCTTCATAACTTTCAATTTGGGCATCCGATTGAGGCGTGTCGTACCTTTCTGGAATGCTATTATCGAGAGCTACACAATGACATGGGATAAGAGGTTGTACGAAGCCGGGAAGATGGGTCCATGACATGATCTTCAGGTCTTCAAATTCTATCCGGTGTGTTGTCTTGTGTAGTACTCACTTGGAATTTTGAGCTATGGTTCTTGTGGGACATTTCTGTGTGAAATGTGGGATAAAATGTTGTTGAGACGGCGTGAATATAGTATCGAGGTGGCAGAATGACAATTTTGCCCCTCATCGGGGTTATCTCCGGTTCTAGGTTGATGTAGCAGTCGTTGCTCAGGGTTATCTCTGAGATTGGGTTGCTGTGAGTACTGAACGTCCTCAGGGTTATCTCTGAGGTGCCTTGACCTCTCGGGGTTATCTCTGGGGTTGGAACTGAGCGCCTCGGTGTTGTCTCTGAGGTTGAAACTGACTTCTCCGGGGTTATCTCCGGAACTGGAACTGCTTCCCTCGGTGTTGTCTCCGAGGTTTGGAACTGAGCATCCTGGGGTTGTCTCTAGGATTGAAACTTAATATCTCGGGGTTGTCTCCAAGATTGAAAACTGAATATCCCGGGGTTGTCTCCGGGATTGAGTTGATTTGACTTCCAAGGTTATCTCTGGAAGACAATTTTGCCCTCATGTAAGGTTAGTAATAGGAATGCAAAATTTTGAGTGTCTACATCAGCGATATACAATTGAATAGACATTGTATGTACAAAGTATTACATCTAAAAGAGTTAGAAAACTTATTTGGGACAATGAGCTTGAACAATTTATGCTTTGAGTAGCAAGAAATGAAAGTTAAGAACTTGCTTAATAAAAGATTAAAGTTTTAGGAACTTGCATAACGATATCAAGTTAGGAATATGAAACTTGCTCAATGTAAAAGAATTAGAATACAAGAGCTTGCGTAATCGTAAACAAGGTAGAACCAAGAAACTTGCTCAACGTAAATATAAGGTTTAGGAAACTTGCATAATGAAAAAATAGGGTTAGAGAACTTGCCTCGTGCGTAAGCTACACAAGTATAATAAACGTTCGCCAAATATCCTACATATACCATTAAATCACAATACTAATTAGTTATATTAACGCTAATTTCATTGGCTTACTTTTCGTTTTAGTCAAATCTATAATCTTTAACTTAAGATCTGATTATCCTAATCATGCACGTACCATGAACTTGAACTCTCAATTATACTATAGTACATGACATGGTGATTGAAAAACAACTTCAATTTTTATGACATCACATTCCAAACTCTCACAACTTATTAATTCATAACTTATAGTTTCAACGTTGTGATTACAATATGTTATTACGTCTTATAACATGTTTTAGGTTCCTCTTCAATCATTAAAATAAGTTAAGTTAATATTCCCCAAGCTATACCGTCAATAGTTCATTATTGGGTCTGCTTGACCACTGGCGCGGCCGCGCCATGGCTTCCCTTGAATCCAGCGTGCCCACGTCCAAAGGCAGCGCGCCCGCGCTCAACCCCAGACTCAGTTTTCAAGAAACACGAATACAGTCTCTGTTCTAAACCAAAAATCTCAATTTCTTCATTTTTACGGCAACACGGACAAACCCTTACACTACAAACTTAACCAAAGCCTCATAACATATACAATCAATCATTCTAACACCTAAAACAACTTACATAATCAAATTTAGAGGATTAGAAGCCATATTTTTGCTATTTTCTTCAACTTCAACACACTTAGCGAATTCAATCACCAAAACCTCGTTTCTTAACCAAATTAAGTCATTTCAGTTGCATTGTTTTCGTTTCTGGAAAACAATTCACAACCAATTTACAGGTTATAACAAGGATTGATCATAAAATTTTGGTCTCAATAAGCCATTTTCACACATATATAACACTGTTATTTAAAAAAATCTACAAACCAAATTTCATGAATTTGATCACTAGATATTACTTCATAGTTGATAATTACCAGATTTTACAAGACTATACATATATAATTAACAATCCAACAAAACTTCCGAATCACAGAGAATAGATATTACAAAACTAAGAGTTAGAATTAGGAATATATTATACCTTTAATCCTTGATTTATATTAGCAAAGATGACAACAATCCTTTCCAAAAACTCATCTTCTCCAACTCTCGATTCTCTCTCAATTTCTTCTCTAACTCTCTGTGTTTCTTTCTCTCTATATCCTCTATTCTTTAGCCTTAGGAAAATAATATGCATAGTAGACAAACTGATATAGCCACTACGCACGACCTAAAACATCAGGTACAAAACCCAAAGGCTACATCAGTTATATTATGCCAAAGGCCACAAGGCCATGTTTGGCTATACATAAGATTAGGATTCTAGTTTATTATTATTATTTTTTATAATATGATTCTTATGTCACACAATTATTCAACTAATTTAATTAAATTTATAATTTAAATTAACATTGCCTTATAATTATAATTTCCTTTATAAACTATAATTTTTATTCCACAACTAATAAATCTCTAATTTAATTATTAAATTAAATTAGAAGAACATTATAATTATTTAATAATTCATTTAATTTAATTATCTCATTAAATTAAATCTTCAAATCACAAAATTATCATTCATATTTTAACTAAATTATTACACCACAATTTCATCAAGTATTTATTTATCTCAATAAATAAATTAATTAAAATATTTATTTAATTCGATAAATATTTTCAAATTACATAAAAATTCTCGTTCGTTACAGATATTCGAAAAGTGTTTTAATGGCTTCACAACTATTGATCTATTGTAGAAGTATTCTCAAAGAAAACATTTAACTCTTTCATATATTGTTTATTGTATAATATTACTTACTGAGCAATTGAATGCTCATTCTTGCTTTAAAATTAAATATTTTCAGTGAAGCGTAAACGCATAGAATGGTCTGACAAAGACAAGGGAAAGGAGAAGGTGAATGAATAGCTGAAGACGGTTATTTATAATAAACTTAGTGTTTTGTAATAATAATGCAACACCTATTATGTAAGAATGTATTTAAAGGTCATCGTACCTGGGATAGCAAACTCTGATGTAATTTTATTAAGCATTTAATATATTGAGCAGGTTGTATGAATGTTATCGTGTATCACCAAGTACGGGTTGTAAGTACCCGAATTTGGGGGTGTCACACCAACTACAGTACTTATTATCCAAAGAGGAATCATTCCCCTGAGATCGATAAACCTTTTAGATCTTATTAACCAAAGAAATACGACTTTACATTATAGTTAACTCAGCCCCAATCAAGAACCCCCAAGGAAAGTAAGGACTTTTTGAATTGGTTTATTTGAATCGTTCTTTGGAAGATCTATCTCATGTCTAGAACTTTTATGGATACAACTTACAACTCAATTCATCTGATTACTACAGGAATGAACCCAATTCAAAATATGAACCATAAAAAATACCTATTAAACCATCAATAGTACCTATTATCCAAAGAGGAATCCATCCTGTGGGATCGATAAACCTTTTGGATCTTATTAATCAAAGAAATATGACTTTGCACTATAGTTAACTCAGCCCAAATTGAGAACCCCCGAGGAAAGTAAGGACTTTTTTATAATTTTTTCAGATCCAAATCGATCATTAAATCGAAAAACTTATCAGTCACTGGTTCAACCAGTGGTTGAACCGTTATTGAATATATCGGTGTTGCCATAAATATTTAAAATATATATTATCAATAATTAATAAAAATTTAAACCATCTCATTTTTAATAAAGTAAATATAGTGAAGTGTTACAATATAACTAAAAGCGGTTAATTTTAATATTAAAAAAATTGGTTCCAAAAAACTATTAAAAATAATTAAAAATTGGTTCACTGGGTTAAGTTAATCGATTTTATCGGTTGAACCACTGATTCGACCGATGGTCAACCAGCTCAATCCGAATTTTGATCAAATTAGTTCAACCAAATCGAACATAGGACCAATTTTTTGTTCAACCGGTTGAACCAATCGGTCCAATTCAGTTTTCAAACATTACTTTTTGCCTTTTTATAGATTGCTCAGTATTTTGTAAGACTGTAAAATAAGCGTTCGGGCTCGATTCGTAACTCGACTAAAAGTTTGATTCGAAATATAAATGATTCAAATATAAACAAATTTTAAAGTTCGATAAATTACTTTAACCTACTCAAATTGTAATTTTCTATTAATACTCGGATCATATTCGTTCAAAAAGTTCAAACTGATCGGGCTCAATTCGAGATCGTGCTCAATTTGAGATTGTGATCGACTCGTTAGCTAAACTAACCTCAATCAAACTTTATTTTATACTAGATAAATTTTGTGAATCAAATCTTAGCAACTCAATACTCGGCTCAACTCGATTCATTTACACCTTTAATATTTTGGCATCCTCCTTGATGTTTGGATGTCGTTACTCCTTAGTTTGTGTTTTTCTTTTGTTTGTACTTGGTATAGGCGGTGTCTTTGAATTTTTAAAAGCGTATTCTTTATATGTGGGCTTATCATGTACTCCCCCCGTTCCTAAAAGATTGTCGTTTTAGAAGAAAAAATTTATTCCAAAAAATTTGTCATTTACAACTTTCGAGGAGAATAAATTATTTACTTTCCTATATTACCCCTACCTTCACTCATTGTCCCAATAAATTTTTTCCCTTGTATTAATAATTTTCAGTTTCCCATAAAGGGATAGTGATGAAATTTCAAACAAATTTTACTTAGTAAATGACACTTTCTTAATCCATGTGCCAAAATCTTAAACGACAATCTTTTAAGAACGGAGAGAATACTAAAATTACAGACGTATCGCTAATACAAACTTTTTTAAGGATAAATTTATGTTTTTGAGTGCACCTTAATTATTAAATAAAAATTTAATAGTGGTGGTATAATGCTAGAAATGATAGTATAAAGTTATGTCACACTAAAAGTGCGATACAAAGTGCACGTTTTAAAGTATATGATCTAATGTCCAAAATAGGATAAACTTGAGGGATACAAAATACATTTAACTCTAATTCTAAAATGAAAATTTATTTATAATCTTAAATCGAACTTCAAAGATGCATCTCTAAAACTTTTAGAACAAATAGAGTATATAGTTGTGATCTTGTACTGATTGTTATATAGTTCAAGAAAGAGCGGAAGATTCTCCGACTGTCAAAAGTTTTCTCACTATACCACGGGATTATGCCACGGATCTTAATCCCAAGCCGTTCAAAGTTCAAATGGATAGCCTATGCGAGCAGTCTATAAAAATGTTATATTTTATATACAGAGAGTTGCATCTCATAGTACTTGTATAAAGATCATTTAAAATGTCTCTATAAAATGAAATTTATTTCTATAGACTACACAAATAGACTATCCATTTTCAATCGTCTGAAACCAGGATCCTGGATCCCCTCATCAGTCATCACACCCAAAAACAGAGGCTCTTAAATTGGGAGGAAAGGAGTAGGCTCAATCAACTAGTCTACACATAAGATGCGAGGAGAACTTGAAAATGAAGCTAAAACTCCTAAATAAGGCATACCGACAGCCATATACAATGCCCAAAGTTTGATAGAATTATCAGCAAATATCATCTCGACTTAAACTGAGATGAATAATACATACTTCATCAACTTCACCGACAGAAATATTAAATACACCGTTAAATTCAGTAAGAGAATTAATATAAATTTTTTGTCAAAAATGGTTGGAAAAACTATAAGAGCAGTATTCCACGCTATGTTACAAACAAAAAATCAAAAGCTACCATACAACAAACAAGCCTTACCATCCCACAGGACATCCGATGTCGGTGTTTATATGAACAAATATTTTCATCTCCGGCCAGATAGATCTCTACATAACGTGGGATGGCCAAATTTTAATGTATTCAAGAGCTCTCCATGCTTATTTTACGAAGTAAAATTGAACCAATGACTGGATCGGAAACTACAACAAATCCAGTAGAGGTGGCTGCTTGGATGATGATTTGGCATGGCCAGACCGTGATGCTGTAGCCCCTTGATTTCCCCTACCTCTCCCTCTACCTCTACCCACAGCCGTTGCAGGGGGAGGGGCAAGCCTGGGTGCAGCCTGCTCACTTTTGCTAGAAGTAAATATCGATCCGAGATCAGCTGATTTCTGAGGAGAAGAACCCCAAGCTGAATTTCCCTGACTGCTTTTCAAGAACCCGAGAGAACTTTGGGAGTTAAGCCCGCTATTGAGGCTGCTGGCATTCAATGTTGAATTCCCTTGGTTCTGATTTGATGGCTCAATGGAGTTTTGCATGTTGAATGCCCAATTGATATTGTTGTTGGGTTGGATGTTTATACCATTCAGGTAGTTCCCATTTAAACTGGAGCCCGGTTTATTAGCAGTCATGGCTATTGTGCCATTATTGCTATAAGAACCAGAAACACCGCTAATGCTAATAGGCTGTGGCGGCCAATTGGCAAAAGGATCTAAATCATCGAAACTTGAACTTGATGCATCTCCATTTAGATTTTGCTTCTCATTATCGCCTATCTTAGGGCTAATCCCAAGAGACGAGCGAGGAGGCCACTCTAAATCAATAGAAGGGCATGACACCGACGTTGGCTGAGGAGATACAGCAGGTACCGGTACCCAGGATTGTGAGGTTGCAGGAGATACTTCAATAGGCTTATTGGCTATAACAGGCTGAATGGATGACACATTTGTCACTGATGATTGGAGGGTCGGGGCTGACGTCCTTGAGGGTATCCAATCTTCATCCCATTTAGGGCTGGCCTTAGTGGTAGATGTAACAGTTTCAGACGCCTTTATTCGTCCCAACTGACGCTCAGCAGCAGCTGCTGATGATTTTACCTCTGGAATTCCAGAATCTGTCACAATTACTCCCCGCTTTTCTTCTATCTTTCTGTAACGAACAAAGATATAAAAAGACAGAACAAATCCTTTCAAAAAATTAAGATCACCCTTCCGCATAATTTTTAGAGAAACATTATTGCCAAGACACAACTTCAGTGTTCTAAAAATCCCCTTGGCGCCACGTCTAGGCGCTAGGCCCCCCTGACACCTCACCTAAGCCCAATGCGAAAAAAAAATCCCTCCAGAAAATTAGACGGGGGCCCTAGGCCGACGTCTAGGCGAAGATGTTTTTTTTATTTTAATAACTACCCAAACCAAATCTTAATATATTTATTTTTCTAATGATTTACTATATTCAAAATAGTTGTAGCATATCAAATCTCAACAAGTGAACAATATCAAGTCAAAATGGATAATTTTATTATAGTTGTAATTTTTTGAATTTGTACCAACTTCAAATTATATAAATGATCATTTGTAATATTTAGTTTAATTCAATATAATTCTTAAATTTATGTTTAGTTTCTTAAGTTTGAATATTAAATTAAATTCTTGAAATTTTAAATTCTACTCGCTCCTATTAAGATTAAATGACGTTTTAGAGAGTTTAATTTTATTCTATATAAGTGTCGTTTTGGAATCTCTATGCAATATTGCACTATTTTTTCCTAATTTACCCATCTATTTAATATGCTTAGTAAATGTAATTGTGGAGAGAGAAATAATTAATTAGGGACACAAAAAACATACATTTTGTGTTATTTCTTAATAAGTGTGCTTACCTTTAAAATGTCATTTAATCTGAATAGGAGGGAGTATTATTTAATAGCAATCTTGTTTATGAATAAAACTAATACGTTTAAAATATGTTTGAGCTTTGAACAATTACATGTTTGTGTTTGAACTTTGACATTAGAAATATGGATGTGTTTGAACTTTAAGCAAAGGCCTTTATTATCTTTATTACAGATTGTTTTGCTTTATATTATTGTTTTGTTTGGATAAATGTAAGATAAAATATTAAAATTAACTTATAATAAAAAAATCCCGCTTAAGCCCCCTAGGCGCTAGGCCCCCGGCCACCCGCCTAGCGTCTTTTAGAACATTGCACAACTTGAAACAATCAAACACTTGATAAGTATCAACTATTGTTAAAGGAATTCGAGGCCATTTTTTTATTCTTCGCCCAACAAAACAACCGTGTATTCGTGCATATGCATGTGTGTGATTCACACACATAAAATCGAATTGTAATAGAATAGGTACTCAAAAGAAAAAAGGAAAAAAATATAAAATATATATAGAGAGAGAGCAAGAGACAGATGTAATACCTGAGTATATCCTTGACAAACAGCATATACTTCGCAAATTGCTGAACATTCAGTTGTTGGGCAACAAGGAGAGGCCCAAGTAGTGGAAGGACATGTTCTGCTGCAAATTCTATTCCATGCTGAAGGATGACAAGGGAAAAAATTATGGGATGTAGTTCTAAAGAATAAAACTGCCATATATACTATCGATAATGTTCGGAATTATAATAGCTCAAATCGTCACCTGCTTCATAATTGAGTTTGCAACCCCAAGTGTACACATAAGTGTTGGAGCAGAACGATCTACGGAAGTGCAACGTTGAATTGTTTGTAAGATATCCAGGGTCGCATGCTTATCAAGCATGTGAACCATATCACTTAAACATAACAGAGCATTCACTCTCACCTGACCAATAAAGAGAAGCGCAAGTTTCAGATCATTCAAAAGGTATGCCCTAAAAAAATTTGTCCAAGGAAAGTTTTTATATTAATCATTTCGAACTGAATGTGATGTATTTAAGAAAACAAGTGCTTCTAGAGTATCAATACAGCAATGGACTTGAATCAATTGGTGACCAAAGCTTCAAATGGATTTTAAAGGATAGGTCCCTCAATTTTTTATACAATATGCAAGATGTGTTTTTAATGACAGGCATAGATAAGTTGGGAAATAAAACCTTGAGATGGGATGTATTGTGAGAGGTAAACAAATATTACAGTTCTCTTCCAGGTCATAAGACTCGTAACTATGCTGATACAATTTGTGTCATCTCTCTAGGCATGTATATGAGCTCACCAACATCAAATAATTGGTCGCAATGAAGATTCCCTCTTTTAGATTTACATAAAGCCCTTATCAAACAAAAAGTACTGCCTCTCCTAATCTTACTTTACACGCTGACTAAAGGAGGAAAATGTGTTCCCAAACTGCATTCTTATGTTTTAAAATTAACATTACTTTGACTAATTATGTCTATCTCACTTTCACAAGTATAGCAAATTTCAAGGTCTCTTGCTCATTCTCTCTCTCCTCTAAAACAACCAATATTTACCAGATTTTAATTCCATGATGTGTTAACTATTTAGTGCATTATTTATTCAATTTATTATTTCCAATTAGAGGTGTACAATGATGCCCATGACAAAGACCCAAACAGAAGAATGTACAAAAGGTTAAAAGTCTTACAATATTACAGCTTAAAAAAGAACTGATGGTTACATCTACCTCCCTGGAGGATTGGCAAAATATCCAGTTCATGCTTGTTCGGAATTTAATGTTGTCCTCCCTTCTTAAGAACATAAACCCAAGGGGCAAAATGGCAGTTGTAAATGAAATATAAACCTAAGAGGACATAAACCCCTGTCAAAACGAAAAAAATGCCAAAGGCGCATTGCAGCACTCATGGTCTACACATTTTATCAGTTATCACTGAATATCTAAAGTGTGGTCTATTACACAATTTGACAACTTGAGAACCTTACATACCTACACTCCTTCATGGTCCACTCTCAAAGGGGCCCTTTCAGAACCTTATTCATAAATTAAAACCTTGTTGATGTGAAACAAGCTTATGTTGAAGCCTTACTCTACAAATACATGATTATCTTGAAAAGAAATGTTTTGTCCACATAAATGAAACAAATAATAAAACATGTATGTGTGTGCGAGAGAAGAATGACTGAATGTACATACTGCAGCAACAGTTGTCTTAAGTGCCAAAGCATGAACTCGAGGTAAGATTGTTTGTTTCACCAACTGCAGAAACATAAATAAACAAGTTATCTATTACATTCAACTTTAAGATCTAAATTGGAACAGGTTCAAAATACAATGTTAATCAATGTTTAAAGAGTTTTGGATTCTTATTCTGGTTTTGGCCTTTTGGGTTAATCTATATATCTTCTGTGTAGTGCTTTGACGTAATACTCTAGCATTTTCCCGGTTAATACGAGGAATATATTCTTATGTTAGACAATGATCAATTAAATCATAAATAAATGCAAAAGCAAGTTCGCAGATAAAAGAATGTACAACTTTTTTACAAAGCAAATAGTGCCAGTTATAAACCATAACAAGACATTATACTTGTTATTTATCCATTTCTTTGGCAATAAGAGGAGCACATAAATTTGTTACAACCTACTTCCAAAGCATTGAAGAAGAACAAATTCCCCAATTTTAGTACTGAAGCACCAGTACCTCTATTGAACTGCAAGGATCCCTTTCAGCAAAGTAACCGCTCATATATCACATCACAAAGAATTCAAGAAAAAACACATAATTACCAGGTTTTAAGAACTAAAGACTTTCTACATTTTCTATTAAACTTAATGCCTGCAAGGATCCCTGTCAGTAGAGTAAGCTCTCATGAATGGCATATAATGGAGTCTTTGAGATGGTTGTATTGGTTCACAACCAAAATTGACAAATGGTCTTCTGCTCGCACTAGATCACAAGTTATCAGAAACCAATCTATCTACATTCACCAAGTTGGAAGCACGGATGGACTACTGTGAAATGAAACGACAGAGCAATTTATTTTTTTTATTTTATTTTTGATAAAACAGTAGAACACAAGGGGCAGTTGCAGCCCATAAGGTCATAAGACTTTGATATTTCTTCTTTTTGTTGGATGCCTCTAAACTAGAGATTTCTTTATCTTCGCATAAAGAACAATGTGTGCATCAAAACCTTTGATTCACCTTCTCTGAATAAATTCTTCCACTATGTCCCATCTTCATCAGGAAGCTATTCGTTGCTTAAAATAATTCATGTAATATTCGTCAAGTAGGATCCACCTCAAATGGAGGAAATATACGTCATTTAATCGAGAAACCAGAACAGATTGCGAAATTATTCTGTTGATACAAGTAAAATTTTAAACCATAAAAACTAATGAAAAGAACCAAGACTAGCTCACATTTTCAATAGTCATCATGGAGAAGGATAAATTAAGGGAACTGATATTTCCACATAAAATTTTTGATATTTCCACATGATCCCTCTCACAATAGTAAGTAGGTCTCACCTCCACGCGAGAGAAATTCATGTGGAAATATCATTTTTACATGCGAAAATATCAATTTCCTAAATTAAACAAAAAGTTCAATATGCTTTTTTAGTAAGTTAAGGATGTAGACAGTTAAATAGATACTATAATGTGGCAATCACCTGTACATCAAGTTGTTTAGCAAGGGATACAGTCTTTTTCAGAACTTCTTCTTGCATGCGAGCATCGGTATCATCGTATGCTCGAACAAGCATGGGTAACACATGTGAAATTAAGTGCTCTTGGCTAGCCTGCAATAATACTAATTAGTTGAATCAATAATAAAGTCCGAAGCATGACAATGAACACTATTAGGGCAATTAACTAGTTTTAATGAAAAAACTAAATTAAGTCAAAGAAAATAACTGCGCACTTTCCGATAATATAGATTATAAATAGGAGATTCACCACTAATGAACTTATGCAAACGAGTGAAACTTACAAAACTGTTGACGGAATTTTTCTTGGCCCCAAGAAAATACAAAATATGATGTAAAATAAATACTTCTATTCAGTAACCTATCTGATGCAGGACAAGTCCGCCAGACATAAAGGACAATTCTAGAAACTGTATTTAATTTATTTAGAATTTTTGTAGTTCTCCTATTAGAATCAATTTAGGTTCGGAAGTTGTTTACGAGTAGTATAAATTGGGATGTACTCTACTATTTTATAGGCAGTGAATTATTATCATTATTTAGATTTGTAAGAAATGTTTGTGAGAGAATTACCTTTTGTCCCAAATCCCCCGTCCCCGTCAATATATATATATATATATATATATATATATATATATATATATAAAACTCTGTATTAAATGGCAAGGATACTCCATACAAGTCACCATGGAAAATGTTTAATATTTTTTTCAGGGTAGACTGAACAAAACACCATGTTTTTTGCCTTATTTGCACATGACTCCTATTATCCCAAGCTAGGCACATAACCCTCGCGATCTTAAGTAAGAAAACCATTTGGGAGGGAGGTTATATATCAATTTATTCACCATCATGAGCTTCTTTTGAGACCATAGGGGCCTATGTACAATTCAGGCCAACCACGAGGTGATGTGGTATTCACCTATTTCCATATAAGGAAATGAAAACTTAAAGAGGGAGTAAACTAAGAAAGACCAGGATACCTTAAAAAAAATACAAAAAAAGTCCATTAAAAAAGAAAATCAATTGTGGATTATGTCATGGACTCATCAATCCTGAGAGGATCTTTAAACACAACACAGAAACACCTATTGTTAGGACAGGTTGGTTCATTTTCCACAAAAAGCCGTGTCCGATACTCGTACCCATACCTGCACCCATACTCGTACACGCACACTACAAGTTTTGTCAACACGAGTATTTCTGGATTTTAGAAGAGTTCATGTAGCATAGATTGAGGTGAGCTTTAAAGCCACGTTAAGCATCAATAAACCCATCAGCAGCTGATGTTAATAAGCATACACAAGCACAAACACAAAAAAAAAAAAAAAAAAAAGCACCACAGAAATTCCAAACGCTGCAAACTTCGGACTTTGATAACAGAGTTTGGGTCATTTGGGATTGCATTCGGCCATAACATTTAAATTTCATGTGAATTAGCCAAGAATGTGTATTTTTCTTGAAATTTATTGTAACCTTTAAGTTTTAGTAGTATGACATTTTTCAATAACTGCTGGTAATTTTGGTGCACTAATCGCATGCTGGATCAAGTCTAATGATTTCAGTCAAGTCTTTGTCCAGGTAGTATTAGAGAATTCCAATAGGTTACAATTATCTCTAAATTCGTTTAAATTGATACTCCCCCATCCCCCATCTTAACTCAAACCATGTTTTGGTATGCTCAAGAGATTAAAGATGAGCCCAAAGGGCCCACACTTGTATATATACACATATAAGCTTTTTTGATAAGCCAGATTAATTTACTTATGAAATTTATATTTACAGCTTGCAAAACTAGGTGACATTTAGTCTCACTAATTTAAGCACTGCATGACCCTAATACTTCCCATTCTTCTTGGCCTTTGATAAACGTCATAATTCATAGTTGACTGACATCCAGAGTTTCCAGAACCTATTATCTGCAAAACTAGCCTTTTCTTGCTCATCTTTGGTCGTCAGCCATGTGGGTTTTAGTAACGTTCTTTGTACAAGCTTCATAGAGATCAAGGGTTATCATTTAGGAAGCACGGACACTTTCCGGAGGGTCACGAATCTGTGTCGGACACGAATACTCTCGGACAGGTCATGGACACGCACCCATGGACTCCTCTTTTTTTTTAATGATGGACATGCGACGACACATCAAGGGACACGTCGGGACACACCCTTGGACACGGCACGGATCGAAATTTTAAAAAGAAAAAAGTGCAGTATTTAAATTGTAATATACAAGTTAAATGAGGGTACCCATACGCAATTCCCCCTTTTAAACCTAAAACATTATAAGTAAATTAATTCTATTCCAAATCATCTGCCTATATTTGAACATATTTATTGTAGAAATACAGTTATATTTTATATATATATATATATATATATATATATAAATGAACGTATCCCCGTCATATCGTATCCTAATTTTTTTTTCTTGAAAAATGTTGTATCCCGTGTCGCATCGCATCCACGTCCCAAGTCCGTGCTTCATAGGTTGTCATTAATCACAAACCTGTATATTTGTTCGGTCTATTTCATTGTGGACTTTTTGTCCTCCCAAGATGTTCCTTTCTTTTGTCTAATAATTAATAACTAGTAGCACGGGGTCTTATTCTCGATTCTTAAATTTTATACTTATTTTTTATTAATATTTTTTTTATATAATATTTTGAATAGAATATGTAATATTACTTCCAACTTAATAGGCAACTTTGTTTTTTACATGCTAATATTTTGGACTTTTTCAAATTTTATTTATTACTTATATATTTTTAATGTTAAAATTTCTCTTTTTTCTTTTTTTATACTTTACGTTAATTATTTGTACATATTTTTTATGATTTAGATTTTTACTGTTTTAGATTCCTTATTTTGAAATAAAGAAAAAATTACTAAAAGTATGCATTAAACATGAACTATTTTTAAGTGTAATTCAAAATATTTTGAGATCCCTTTCATACTAGTAGCTTGCAAGCAATGCAATATAGTATAATAAAATATTTAATTTAACAATAAAACTCAATTATATACTCTCTCCGTTTCAAAAATATTGTCGTTTTAGAAGAAAAAATTTGTTCCAAAAAATTTGTCGTTTACAACATAATAAATTATTTACTTTCTTATATTATCCTTACCTTCTCTCATTGTCCCAAGAAATTCTCTTCCTTGTATTAATAGTTTTCAACTTCCCATAAAGGGGTAGTGATGGAATTTTAAACAAATTTTACTTGGTAAATGATACTTTCTTAATCTTTCTTAATCCATGTGCAAAAACTTTAAACGACAATCTTTTAGGAACGGAGGTAGTACTATCTAAATACCATATTTGATTTTTAACAACAAATTGAGTAATGGTGGTGATGAACTTACTAAATATTATAAAATACCAAGTTATTGTAGGGTGGTCCAATAGATTTAGTAAAATAATACTTTCCTTATAAAATTATATTATTTAACTTATAATAAGATTTTAGTTATACTTGAATATAATTACACTCATATTTAATTAAGAGTAACAAATTCAAGTTAGGTAAGACTGATTATTTGATATTTTTTTCTTATCAAATTATATTATCTAATTTGTAATAAAATCTTAAAGTTAACAAATTAATATTAGGTAAGATGATCTTATGAATGTTTTTTTAAGTAAACAATATTACCGATTTTTACAGTTAACTAGGTCGAACTGAACGAAACGTCTTGTTGTACAGTTATAATATTATTATTGATGTTTGGATTTTATTTTTTACAAATTCTTATTGGATAGAGTAATTAATTTTTATTTTTATTTAATAATGGAATCATATGGTCAATTAGTATATTATATTTTTATTTTAATAAATAATAACAATTATATCATCTAAATATCTTTATTATACTCAAAACTATAATTATATTCATATTCTAATAATAGTAACAAATTTAAGCTAGGTAGATTATTTTTATGATAATTTTCTTTTCTTTTTGAACTATATTATCTAAAGGTTGTATTATTGAATATATATTTGAATAAAAGAAATCCATTAATATTACGTAAGATGATCTTATTTTGATTATTTTCTTATAAAACTATATTATGAGTTCTTGTTTCCTTATTAAACTACAATACTAATTCCAATTTTTAATTTGAATTGATAAATAATAAAATTTGACTTGAAGTTCGAAAAGTCAAAGGTCGAATCAAAAAAAGGGAGGATGAACCAAACGCCAGTAGAGCAGATAGGTTTGAGAAAGATCATTGAAAGTCCCATTTTCCCACTCTATTCAATAGACAATCTCGAAGACTATTAGTTATACTCGAACGTGTCTTTCCTTCAAAGATTATCTCTGATCAAAAGCGAGCCAACAAATAAAAGAAAACAAGGGAAGAGAAGAATGGTTTGGGAAATGCGGTAAGTCAAAGGTAAAACTTAAGTCCAATGTTCGAAAAAACTAAAAGCGATACGAGGCGTTTTTCTCCGGACGAGGCAAGGCGGAACGAGGCGGAAGCCTCGATTTAAAGAAGAAAAAGTCTCCAAAAAATTATAAGACTGTTCAAAAACTGAATATAAATTGAATTTATTACTATTCAAAAACTGAATATAAATCACAACAAAAACATAACACAACAAAAACACTGAATTGAAGGCACAATTATTCGAATGCTTTATCCAATCCAAAATAATTTAACCAAATCACAACAGCTTTACACTTTAAATCAGAATAGTGCTTTTGTAATCTTATTGAGTTCTTAACATTATTAATTTGTTCCAAATAATAAAAAAATTCCCTCAGGCTAGGATTCCATGTGATACACTGTAGATTATTATGTACACTACATTCAGAACTCAAATCAGAAGAAAACACAAACAGAAGAAAACAGAAAACAGAGAAAAGAAAAGAAAAAGAAAACAGAGACGCTACTGCTTTAAAACAGAGAGGAAGAACGACAAAAAAAGAAAAAGAAGAAGAAGAAGAAGAAGAAGAAGAGAAGACAGTCGAAGAAGAGAAGAAGACAGTCGAAGAAGAGAAGAAGTCGGTCGAAGAAGAAGAGAAGAAGTCGCCCGTCGGTCGACAGAGGAGGAGGAGGAGGAAGAAGATACCTGGAGTCGCAGTCGCAAAGGAAGACTGAAGAAGTCGAAGAAGTCGACGAAGCCAAATCGGTTAGTAAAGTCTGATATTTAGGTTTTTTTAAGCCCAATCGAGGCGCAGACCTCGCGACGCCTTAAAGCGCACCGCCTTGAAGCGCACCGCCACGAGGAGTAAGCCTCAACCGAAAAAGGAGCAGGTTGCTGGAGTTCCGAAATAGGCGCACGTCTCGCCTCTGCCTTCTTCCGCCTCGCTACGAGGCGCGCCTCAAGGGCGCGCCTCAAGCGCTATTTCGAACATTGCTCAAGTCAAAGCCAGTCGGGCATCTGGCATGGTTATTAAGTCGTCGACTAGTTGTGGCGACTAGTCATCCAAGCGTGTTGGGCATCACAAGGTGAGGGGTCAACTTAGGGACTACAGGTAAGTTTAGCGACTTGGCAGCAAGGCGTCGCAAGTCGTCGGCAAGGCAACGCCTTGCTACCAAGTCGCTCGACTTAGGAGCTAGGTCCATTTTTTTAATAAAAAAAATAATCAGCCATGACTCCAACCCATTGAACTAAAAGGAAGAAAAGAAGAGAAATGAAACCCAATCAGCCATGAGCCCTAAAGCCCCAGCACTAACCATCGTGACCAAAGATTAAAAAGAATCAAAGAAAAACTTCCTTGTTGGGAGTCGCAACTCATGCTGCTGCGACGCGATTCCTCCTACTGCTTCCTTATCTTTTGTCTTGTAAGTCCTCCTTTTCTTCTTGTCGTTTCTTCTTTTGCTGAGACTTCTTCGTCTCGTTTCTCTGATCCTCTCTTCGTTTGTTCTTTTGTTGCGACAACTTCTCTTTTCTTTGCTGCGACTTTTCTTAGTTTTTTAGTGGGTTTCATTTTTGGAACATGTTTGATGGGCTTCTACTTTTGAGTGGAGTGGATAGTCACTAGTCAATGGACCATTGGGGTTTGGGTCACTGATGTTGGACTCTTACTGCTATCAATTGTTTTTAAGGATTAACTTTATTTTATTAATGGAACTTTCTCATTAATATCTTTTTATAAATACAAAATTTATTCTACTCACTTTGTTTTATAAACATGGGAAAAAAATCACGTGTCTATTGTGCTTGTTGCTAAAAAATGGAAAATAGAGTACTTATATGTTGAATATTGTGAAATAATAATGTCAAATGTACGTGTTTATATATTATATATATATATAAATAAATATATATATATATATATATATATATACATATAGAGTCCGATTCCAGTCCGGACACCCGGATTTTAGTTCCGACCGGACTTTTTTTTTAAAACTAAAAAAAAAAAATTAATATTTTATGGAATTGGAATTTTTCCATAATACAGTGTTTTGGGCGTGATTTGGGTACATATAACAAAAAACATGTATATACGATGCATGTATGCATCGTATATACATTTTTTGGTATAGGTATCCAAATCACGCCCAAAACACTGTATTATGGAAAAATTTCAGCTCCATAAAATATTAAACTTTTTTTTTAGTTTTTTTAAAAAAAAGCAAAAAAAAATAAAAAATTGGTCCGGATTTGATCAGGTCCGGACTGCGTATACATATATATTTACATGTATAAATTGTATATAGGAAATGACTTGTCGACTTATGAACGACTCGAGGCCTATTCGACTAAGCTCCCGACCAACGACTCGACTATACAACTTAACAACTATGGCATCTGGTCAGGGACAGGAGAAGGGCAACACTAGTCGTTTGTGTCTTGGTGTCGTAAAGTCTTTTTTGTTTGTTGCATAGGAATCCATAAAAAAGAGGACAAATCAAATTGTCTATTTAATTATAGTATAAAAGTATCTTTGCAATGCCAACATACTTATCCTTATTATCATAAATAATCCAATAAGGTCATTTTCCGTCCCAAAATAGAGCCCTTAGAACTTAAAGCCATAAACATAAAATGTTTGTTCAACCTAGTCCATTGCAAAATCAAATTTCAACAGCACTACCACAAGTATCCAAAAATTGTCCTACATTGAACCCATTGCCATACTCCAACTGGGCTCCATCTCATATTTTCTCCGTCATTCGCAATACAAACAATCGATGCAGTTCCCGGCCAATGTAAATTAAAAACGAACCTCTATATCCATAGGAATTGGTTTTAAGTCGATACAGGACTCAGTGGAGCAATTTTACAAACAATATCTCGAGATTTATTGGTTTTGCACTATGTTTTCTCCCACAAGTTGATATTGTGAGACATTTTGGCATTCAATCGGAAACATGCACGCATAGTTGTCACGGCGCCACGACAAGATGCGGCGGTAGTTGACTGACAGGTTGCCTAAGCAATAAAGCGTCGGTCATGGCATCCGTATGGAGACAAGTCGTTAACAATGTGCAATTTATACATTATTTATTTTACTTCTAAAGTATATTCGACAATAAAATTTTATATACATTAAAATGCAAAATATAATAACTAACATTATGGAATACAATTAAAAACACAAATTATATGAATACTTTACAATCAATATTCAAAAATAAAACACATTGAAAACTAGTAGAACAAGTCAACAAACACTACGTAGAAAATAAAGAATCAACAAAGTCAAGACTCATCACACATTACAAGTCTAATAATAAAATTACACTATATAGCTAGTCCATAGGTTATGATAAGTTATGGGTACAAAATGACTATCACTTAACTTGGGCCAGCTACCAAGGCCTTGTCCTTCTATAGCGTCAATATGCCTAGTCATCGCCTAGGCAATGCCATGACAACTATGCATGCACATGTATATACACTGTGTGTTCTTGGGTGTCGTGTGCGCGTGTGCATGTGTGAGCACAATATATATTATACAAGTGGTTCTTGATTCCCCTTACTTAAGCTTGTAGTTTATTTGACAGCTAAAGTGGGCACAAGGAGGGAAGAAGCTAAGTAAGAATAACAAAAACAAAATATTAAAAATAGGGGAGTAATTAAGGTGGTATTTGCACCAAAAGAAAAATTAAATTACTCAATACAACCTCAGTAGCAGGTTAATCAGAAGATACAACAGCAAAATCATCCACAATAGAATCATTTATAGATCAGCTGACAGATTTACCTTGTTGATAATAAGCTCTGCATGCTTCACAAGTAGCAATAATGTCTCACCTGCAGCAGTACTTAAGACAGGAACAAGAGCTGGTAATGTTGATAGCTCGAAATCATTTTTGTCCTGCAATATGCTAAAGAAGTCGATTCATGATGCTTTAAGTGTTTAGTGTTTCATTCCTTCAAGTCAATTACTAGAATCAAATTAGTTTTTGAGGTGCAACTGTTTCTGATGCAAGACGGGTTTAGGAAAAGGTTTAGAGAATAAAGATCAAGGAGTAGAAAGAATGGCTAAAGGACCTATTTTTGCATGGAATCGGTAAGAGAACACACAAAGCACAAAGTTTTTAACTCGCAAATCAATATATTCAGTAATCTATCAAACAAATGAGATTACATTTGTTTATGTAGGAAACCTACTACTTGGAGGACAAGTAAAAACCCTAACTAAAAAGGACAGAAATTCTAATTTATAATTTAAACTTCAATAAAATAAGATAGGATTATGAATGGTGGGAATCATGCGAATGTAAACAATTATCTTTTCTATCTAAATGCAAGTTCTGCCTTCTTCTCTTTATTATCCCTCCCTAAGTCTATCTTCCCTCTCTTCCCCAACATTTCTTCTTATCTGATCTATGTTTATTCTATCTTCTTTTTCACAATCCTTCCTAATCCTGTTAATATTGATCTCTTGCTAACTGAAACCATGACAGTATTCCTGGTTTCTATAGTCATGCAAATGGGTTGACATATTTTCTGAAGAAAGCGGTTATTGCAGTTGTTAAAATCTCTGGGTTTTTTTTAGTTCCCATCATAAGTGAAAGGTTAGAAGTTTGGACATTAATGTGTTCTAAAAGGTGCCAAATTACTTCCAAGTTTTAAGGTGAGGCATCAACAGTAATTATGCATGTTGAACATCAACAGTTTTATATATAGCAGGGCCACCTCAACAATAGATTATATAATCCACTTCTCAAATACAACTTCTATGTGAAGTGGATAAACAAAGAGTGATTTGGGTTCGAGCCAAAGATATGCTGAAGATATCTTCAGGAATCATGAATGGTATTGTATATATAACCAAAATAATTTGACCTTGTATTCCCCGTAATGTTTTCCCAAAGAGGTATATAGGTTTGATTCATTTCCAACAAGGTTTTTGAAGTGTAGATGAGAATTATCAAAACTTTCATTACAGGCTGAAACTTCAGGTTACAAGTCTGAACTAGCTATAGTACCTGAGACTCAGCAATGGTCAGAACCATGGGCAAAATCATTGGTTGCATAACCATATTTCGGAGCTCGGCACAAAGAGGTGGAAGAACCTGCATGCATCAGTAGAGAAAACTCCATTCATCATACAGTCCTTAAGTCTGAAAGTGGAAAAAATAAAAAATGTTTTATACTCTTCTATTCAAAAATATAAGATCAAAATGATTTTCAAAATTTCCTTCCAAAATAAATTACCAAAATGACTTTTGGAAGCGTATAAATAAAAAAGTTAGTGCCTCATTTCTCAAGAAGATAATCTACCTTCTTAATTTTTACATTTTTAGTAAGTTGATCTTATGGTTTGGACTTCAGAAAGGAGGGAGTATATTCTCACTAGCAAAAAACACAGTAAGCAAAAACACGGATGAATGATCAACAACCCATAAGATATTACTTTTGAATGTATGAGATAAGTAGCCAAATAGTAACATCAAGCACTGAAGTCTAAGGAAAAGTCATATAGTAATTTCTTCTCTAAATATAAATATGAATATATATGACCGATCTTCATGAATCACTACTCATCCACGATTCACAAAGATAACAAAATAATAATTGGGGAAAATTTTGGCTAAAGAGTAAACACATGTTTACCAAGAAGGCTACATAATAATAGCATAAGAATGGAGTAAGAAGCAACTCAAACCTTATACCGCAATACACGGGAATCAAAATCCTTCCACATGTCTGATAATGCTTTTAGAAACTCTGATTTCTGCATGTTGTCTCGTGCCTGCAATAGAATAACAAGTGTGACTTAAAAGTTGCACTTGCACCAGATTTCTAACATTCTATGTTCACAAATAAGGCAAATCGCTAGCTTCAAGCATTTCACCACCAATCTAAAAGTAAGTGCATACAAGCATGTGATCTAGGAAGCGAAGAGCACGCAATCTAGTATCATCCCGGAAAAAGGAGGAACCTGCACAGAAAGAATTAATATTAGAGAAAGAAAAATACACTATCAGAAAAATATAGGTTTAACTAACCTATACAATCTGTTACCATCCACTATCTCTAACACTAACATAGTAGTCTTCCATAACCTAAACATATTCTTGACAAGAAATTGTTGTCTTGTGTGCTAGAACCAATATTAAGAAGTTCAAGACAGAGCTAGAGTATGATGCTTCCTGAAGATGGATGTTCAAATTATAAAGACAGGTTGCGAAGGGACTGGCAATCCATATCCATGACAAAATCAAGGATATGTTCATTAACATTTCTGGTCAAGATGGGTTAAATAAACTCACTAGGTGAGGAAACTCTTGGACAGATTTACCCCTATTTCTTATACTTGCAACTCCCAAGATCTGGAAAGAACGTAATGTACAGTATTGATAAGAGGGAAGCAGCTTAGCAGAACTTTTGAAATACGTAGTCTTGTAAACTTGATAATGGTATGGCTATCCTTGTCATAAACAATTCTCTTTTATTACCTTTCTTCAATTTTCGTGTTATCTTTTTCGCTTAATATATTGTATCATTGTGTGAGGTTAGATGTTTCCAAAACATGTAGATAAATATATAGGGACAGCATATAAGGATTTCGAGGATCCATGTTCTCACCAGTAAAATCAGATGCTGTTGGCCTGAAAGTTTCATTTGAAGAAAGCATTTTTTGCAAATCAGGAACCAAGTCTGAAGGGATGGACGAGAAAGCCTCTCTGGATAAGTAAGTTAAACTATTCATGTACTGTAGGAAATCAGACAAGTAAGACCACAAGTAAGTATAAGAAAAGAAAGAAGCAAGAAGAAAAATAATAAATTAAAAGAATATTCAACTTGAATAAAAAATGTATTTCATGGAAAATATAAGAAAATGATGACAGCTTCCCGAGTTGCCTTCCCTGGCTGAAGGATAGAGTCATACATCGTTTATTTACAATCTTGACATATTCTAATCCCTATAAGTTTATGAGAAGCAGAGAAATATAAATAGCCCAAAAATTAACTTGATACTGTCCTAGAGCAAACATTGTATATGAATTCTAAGCTATTTGGGATTAGTTTGCATTTGTCCTGAACCAGAAAACCAATTGTCCAACACCCACAGAATTTTCAGAACATTATACAGGTATTTTAGCTGTATACGGGTCCGATAAATTTCTACTTTTCTTTTGGAAAAGAAACAAAGGTACTACAGTCGAAGAAAAGAGAAATTATATCCTAGAAGGACAAGGATTACTCTACAAATGCAAAATAAAAATGATTTAATTTTCAAATCAGTGAAGGAGAATGATGCGGATCAGCCCGAGAGAAACCTTTTTTAAACCTGTCTTGCATCAAAGAAGAGTTTTTGGGCTGTATCAAGGGAGGAGTAGAGTTTAGTCGTGTGTGTGGGCTATGGTATGTTGTCCTAAGGAGGAAGGAGGTTGGTCAAGAGAATCTTGTGTGAGATAATCCGTCCTTACGAAGCAATGGAACTATATCTGAATTTTGAGATAACTTTGGGCGACAAACTGTAATTTGGCAAATCAATAGCATGCATTGAGCACTTGGTGCAAGTAAGTAGATGAGGCAGAATCTGTCGACTTCGACAACATGAGACAGCTGTGGGGAGGCAAAGCACATTGCAAGACACAAAGCCATAAAGAAGGCAAAATCGTATTAATAAAATACTCGGGGATATTTTGGAAAAATCCAGGAAAGGTTTTGTGAATTTATGAAGCTATTGGACTAGCATGGATTGTAGGTAACTTTGGGGGAGCAAAATGTAATTTGGCAAATTAATAGCACACATGGAGTAGTCAGCGCGAGCAAGAAGATGAGGCTGAACTATTCGAGTTCAATGGCCGGAAGCGGAGAGGTGAAGCACATGGCAAGGCTACAGCGGCAAGGCAATGATCGGTAGAGGAGTACCAGCGGTACAGCAGCCTTTTTCTCTTTTCTGCCCTGTTTATCAGGCTGCCTACCGTGAAGAAACCTTCTATTCTAGTCCAAGTGAAAAGGAAATGATAGTCTATGTTACACGAACTTCTCACTTTCCCTTAAAAGTATCCGTATCCGACACTTGACACTCGGATAAGGATATGGGTACTATACACGTCATTTTAGTATAAATATTGGTAAAATAGAGGAATACCCGTGTCGGACTATTCAAAATACCGTGTTCAACCAAACACATTCTTTTTCTTTTTCTTTTTTTTTTCATCCAAGTTCATGTAACATAGATGGCGGTATATATTGCATTCTCTAAGTTAGTAAACTAAATTGACATAATAAAAAGTACCTTTTTAAGCTTAATACTCCATTAATTTGGTGACTTCTAGTATACTACACATGAATCCTAGTTATTGTCCATGGGTCTTTTTTGGGTCAAGATATTAAGTTGATCAAGGAAAATCTTAAAAGTTTATTAGTTAGATCCTGTTTTAAGAGTGCCTTTGTCTTGGTATAAGTAGAACCAAATCTTAACATGAAAATCTATGCAACTCAATCAAGAGAGTTGCATTATTAGGTTTTGAGATTTACTTAATTTCAGATGCAAGGACTTAGCCCAACAATCAATCCTAACCCACTTCACTGTTATACTTTCTTAACACCAAGTCACCAACAAACCCAAGTACTTGTCAAACAAAACTTTTCAACAAACTCGTTCTAATTTCTGCAACGGATCAAATTTAAAACAGTGAATTTACAGATCCATGACGCATCAATCCTCTCTACAACTGATCCATGACGCATCAATCCTCTCTGCAACTGATCCATGACGCATCAATCCTCTCTTGCAATTGCATTACCTATATCAAGGATCCACAGACTTTACAAATCCATATTTTTGCATCAAACCAAACACGGGTAGGATTAAGTTGGGTTTCTATTGCTACTACGCATCAATCCTCTCTTGCAATTGCATTACCTATATCAAGGACCCACATACTTTACAAATCCATATCTTTGCATCAAACCAAACATGGGTAGGATTAAGTTGGGTTTCTATTGCTACTAAGCATCAATGGAGAACTATAAAGATGTAAATTTGTGGGGACTTGAACCCAAGTCCACGTTGATGCAACATACCATTCCTCAGTATTCTAAGAATCCTTTCCTAGGTCCGATTAATCCCCGCCTAATCCCCGCCTAGGCATTAGGCAGTCCTCTACCGCCTTGATTAGGTTAGGTGCTGGGACCTCTACTTTAAAACTCTACAATACTTGCAATAAATTTGTTAAGCATTAAAAGATTGTTTTTTTGGTAATATTTCATGTAAAAATTAAAAAAAGTACATCTACTATATGTTTCGTATAGTATAACAAATATGTATCATAGTCAAATAAATAAATGAAAAGAAAACGCCTAGTCCACCTAGGAAAACGCTTAGGCGGCCTAAGCGCTCCCTCCCTCCGCCGCCTAGGTCCGCATAACGATTTTAAGAACATTGTCATTCCTCTAAATGAATCTGATATTATTAGGGCCATAAACAAACAAAGTTGTTCACAAACAAAACTTGACTAGACTTGAGTTGGTCTAACAATCCGAACTTAAACAAGGCTTTTTGTTCATCTACAAACCACATAAACGAGTTCAGGTCAATTTATGTCTAGTTTGACTCAAGCTCGACTCATTAGGCTTGACTAGAGATCGACTCAGCTCGACTCGCTTAATAATTATTATTCTTATAATTACTAATTACTAAATTAGAAACAATAATTATGATTTATCCATTAAACATATAAAAGTTGACTCAAGTAGCTTGGCAAAACTTGCGAACAATTAGTGTGCTAAACGAATAGAGCTCGAACAGCACATCTCGTTTAGAAACATGAATTACTTGAATTATTTAACCTTTTTTTATTGCGAGCTTGAGCTCATTAAATCAAAACTCGACTTGACTCATTTACATCACCAATATTATTAATCAGAAATTAAAAGAAACTTGAAAGATTCAGAATGATTGGTATGCATTTAAGTTCACATAACCAATATATCATCACCATATCCATGTCCTCAAATCACATTAATCTTATATGTGCATTCTGTCACTTCATGTTTATACTGCATAAACTTGCAAGCATGTTGGCAATAATCGATGGAATGCAAATGTAGCTAGTGAAGATATTAAGCAATGCCAATTGTTGAGCCAAGTAAAAGTGAGAATTGTACCATCTTGACATTGTTGTGGCAGTCGAACAAAGGCTTGTGAGCAACCAAGTGGTAAGCAAGGCACGCAAAACTGAAAATATCGGAATAACATCCAACTGAAGACGATTTACTCCGAACCAGTTCTGGAGCAGTGTAGTTCAGGGATGGTTGAAGGGGCAGTAAAGAATCTTCAACATCATATTCCTGAACAATCAAATGAGATCAGATATACTCCCTAACAAGTGTTGGACTAGTTTGGACAATCTCCAAACTAGAATCAAGAGAGCTAGAAAACCTTATGAAATAACATTCTCAACATGGCATGCATTATTCTTCCTCTTAATTTTTTTATTTTTTTCTGAATACGTAACATGGCAGGCATTATATAGCTCATGTACAAACCAATTGATCAGGGTAGTGTTGGTTATTGTGGTAGATTATGAGATCCTTAATTTGCAGAACCACAAACAAACTTGCATAAACAGCAGCTTAGCCTTTAGATAAGTCAATGTCCAAGATAATGGTATTAAAGTGACCCCAAAAAAGATGGCATAATGTGCCCCTATTGTATGGGAAGAGAGGTCTCTACCCACCCACCCATCCAAAAGGAAAAGTTTGTGGTTCAGACTGGTGGTATTGGGTAGGAGAAAGTGTTGAGACAAAAACTGTTTAAATAAGGGGTGCCAATTGGATACAAGACTCGCGCAGAGTCATAGATATTAAATAAGATCGAGCAGATTAAAAGAGGTAAGAAAAAGAATGCTTTACCCTCCCAAGGGATCTTAACTTGCCGCAGGCAAAGGCACAAATCCAAAAGCACACAGTTTATTTCTCAAATAACTATACTCCGTTAAACTTGTGAAAAAACCCAAGAATTGGGAACCAAGTATAGTTAATAGACTTGGACTTATCATTGGATTTAAAGACCCAAAAATATAATTTAAAAGCCCAAACTTTAAAGCTTTTCTTGGCAGCCGACTTCTACATCCTGAAATAAAAATTATCAAGTTACCATCGTCGCCTATTAATCAAATTACAACACTAGAATCAAATTAACCTACGCCTAATTACATTATTAATCAGCCATAATCCATGAAGAATGTTAAGAAAGTCTTAACATGCATCCCACATCATTCTTGCCTCCACTGAGAAAAATTGTCCTCGAGTTGTTAAGGTGGAAGAACGATAAACCAATTGCTAATATTTTGACACCACAAACATACAAAATCAGGAAACTCTTTCAAATAAGGTAGAACTTTTGGAATCCATAAGTATATATATTTCTTCTACTTATCCCAAAAAAAATGATATATCTATCTTCTCAATTATACATTTATACCGATGAAGCAATCATGGATGACAAAATCATAGTTTTGATGCAGTCACACTTCATGATTAACTTTAGATTGTTTTGGAGTAGGCTTCAAATTGCTATCTCAACTTTCTTTAGCTTCAAATTTGTTATCGTTCGACTCTTTTGTGATCTCCTCAAGTTGCTTAGTTTCTTTCTTTGGCACATTCAGTACAACCTCTAATTGAATTGGACCCTTTGACATGTAAGGAAGTGCTTTGATGATTTTATTCCCCTGTACACAAGAATAGGAGAAAAAGATATATATTTCGACTAAAATATGTTGACTTTCAATTAACCTAATTTACAGGTCATGTCATTGTGTCTACTCGCAACAAGAATCTGACATGTTTTTGTCACAATATATAGGTATCCTTTCCTACCTCGTGGTCCACATGTACATGTTCAATCCAAGGTTGACCAATCACAATATGTGCAACCAAGCACAATATGTATAACGCTTTAAATGCAACTCAGAGTTTAACTTCATTTTTTCTATTGCTAAATAAATCCAGGCTTCTTCAGTCTTTTGCCAATATTACTACTCAATACAATATATTGTTTTTTATTGTCGCATATATGCCATGCTTATTTTCAACATTTTAAGGGTTTGTCATGCATGTGCCAATTTATCTACAATATCTATTATCCTTTACGGTGAGCCATTTAGACAAATTAAATTCAACCATAAGTACATTAGACACATTCCTAAGACTTATCAAAGAAATGTAAGATATTCTTATGATATCATGAAAATAATGTTCAAAGCTAACTTTATGGAAAAGTCATATTTCACTAGTCTGAAAATGTTCAACTCACAGCATAATGGAAGGACTGCACATTAGCTGAATCAGAGGATGCTTGATCTGTCGTGATTGCAAAACCAAAACCGCCTAGCTTCCATGCTCCATTTGAAGTAATGAGGACAGTCTGCAACAGAAAATGAGCAAATATTGTCATTTGAAATAATTTATTAATTAAACATGAGGCACAAAACTAGAATTGGTGAAATGGATATTCATTGAAACAAACTTCAGAAAACACAGAAAGAGGACAGAATTAATATTTTCCGCTTAAATTTTTTAACCATATATATAACACTTCTGTACGCAAATGAGATAGCCTAGGTTTGGGAGCCTTCACTTTCCATCATTTTACATGGAAAAATTTTTAATAATATAATTGAGCAGATGCAAGAATAGCGAAGGTTAGAAATTCATTGATCCCGAGCTATCTGAAAACAAGACAAACAAAAGAGCACTTAAGAAAGTCCAGCGTCCAACTCTACACAAGTCAAACACAAAGGTTTCCTTAAATCCTCCCATAGAAAAAGCCCAACGGGAGGAAAAAAGTTTATCCCATTCATCGACAAATTGAAAGATTATCTCTCCGTAACCAGTGTAGCATTATTTTGTCAAATTCCCCAAAAAAAATATTAAATAAACAATAGAATAAACCACACTTACTATAGTAGCTTAGCTTAGCTTCAGTATGTCTTCCAAACCGTCATAATTGAATCAATAAAGTATCTTCTACAGGACTCACCAAAACCTCCAACACTCCCAAAATAAATAAAGTTCCACAAATCCCAAGCAATAGGGCAAAGCAAAAATAAATGAGAATGTATCTCATTGCTTTACCTAATGCTTATACATAAAACAAATGCAGGCCGCACTTTCCTCTCGCAAAACCGAAAAGAGAAAACACAAAAAAATAAAACAAAACAACAGTTTGTTTAGCATGTAGATACATTATAATGTTAGTAAAGGAACTATCAACCATGATCTTGTGTTCAACAAACTGTATGTTTTATAGTAACTACTTTTCCTTTGCCTATTCAGTATTTCAACATACCTTCAACTGTGACACGCAACCAATACAGATGAACTTAGTCGTGTTGATGACTCTAATTGTCTTCTTCTTCTTTTTTTGTGACCGAGTCTAATGAGTAGTTGAGTTTAATCTGACTTGATCTTTCTAATTTCTTTCACACACCAAATTCCACTTCTCGATATGTAGATTTGAATTTTCCACATATATGAATTAGCAGTCACCTATTCACGTATAAAGGATTTGAATCTACGATACTGTCTCCATCAAGGGCGGAACCAGAATTTACTCCTAACAGGGACGGATTTTAATTAATTTTTTTGTTAAAACTAAATAAATAAAACTTAAATTAATCATAATATTAACTAATCATAATAATGTTTACAAATTAAAATGCTATCCTCCTAAACCTTTAGCTTGAAAATGTTAAGATAACTTCATTATCAATAGTTTCAAATACATCACTTTCGATGTAAGGAACTAAACAATCACTCAACCAATTTTTGCTCTTTTGGTTTCGGAGATTGGTTTTAACAATATTCATCATTGAAAATATCCTCTCTGCCGAGGCTGGCAAAATCAAAACTAATTTCATTATTCTTGTTAACCAACTTTTCAACAAGTCCACCAATCCCTTTGACATTAAAAAATTCAGGATTTAGAAACTTACTTGTCATAGTTCAATTTGAACGATTCCTTGAAGAAATACAATTTCAACCGTATGCTCAAAAATTCAAACAAAATTTGCTTTCTATATTCAAGCACAATCAAGCCAAAACACATCAAAATCAAGTCACAAACTCAACCAAATCAGGACATACAACAAAATCACCAAAAAATTGAAGTTTATTTAACCCCAAACCACAACAAATTCAAATAAATTTTAAATTATCAAACAAAAAAAGCCTTAGTTACCTCTTAAGTCCAAAATACAACAAAATCATCAAGATAATTGAAGTACATTTAGTCCCAACTAACAACAAATTCAAAAAAAAATTATCAAACAAAAAAAGTCCTAATTTAGTTATCTCTTTAGGATGAAAAAATCAAATCAAAGGATGGGGTTTGATCTGCTTGGCGTTTGATATGCGTAGTGGAAGAAAAAAAATTGAGTGAGCGTGAGGTTCTGTAGTTTTTTTTAGAATAGAAGTAGTTTTAGTTTTTTTTGCCCCCTGCAAATTTTAACCTTTCCATAAATCTAACCCTTAAGTTTATTAAATTATATTTCTACCCTTGCCCCTATACTTAAGGGGGAAAATTCAGCATAGGCACTTAGGCAGCTACCTATGCTGCCCTCTATATAGTTCCGGCCCTGCTCTCCATTACCATCTTGCTAATTTTGGATTGCAGGAATCAATGCCATAATGGAATAGCTCATTTTGACGGAATGGCCTATTCTAACAGAATGAAAAGAAGTGTTTGATTACTCATTCTAGAAGAATGCACCATCCCAATAGAATATAAATTCATTCCATTTCCTTGATTTTTATTTCATGGGAGAGGGTGAAATGGGTCCCATTCAAATATAATGACAATAATATCCTCCTATCACAACACCTTGTGCCCTCTCACTACCGCCGCCGCCGCCGCCTGCCAACACCCGCTACCATCACCACCTGTCAACAACCCACCCACCCACCCACCACCACTGCCAACAACCACCACCGTCACCAACCACCCCCACTAACAATTAACAAACATGTTTTTGAGGTATATTTGGGTATTTTTCTTTTTTGTTAGTGGTATTTGGGTACTTTTCTTTTTGATGAGAGGTATTTATGACATTTAAATTTTTACTCCATTCTTAGTTTAATTCCTGAATCCAACCAACATGTGCTTGTAATCCTTAAAAAACATTTTCATTTCATTCAGGTATACATTACAAGCCTGTCTTATTTTGTTCCTTCAATACAAATGCAACATCAAGTTACAATGTAGTATCCGGATCCTGAGGAAAAAAATCCTACTGGTATATGTTTTGTCTACCTAAGTGTTGTTGTTTATCTGATAGAATAATAATACTTTATTACTTCACCTCATGGTACTACATTACATTTGTTCATTCTTTAGACCTCAGTATATATAAGCATGTATTAATCCTATTCGGAGAAAATTAAAGAAGATGAGGTAGTGTTGTTGTTTATCTGATAGAATAATAATACTTTATTTCTTCATCTCATGGTACTACATTACATTTGTTCATTCATTAGACCTCAGTTTATATAAGCATGTATCAATCCTATTCGGAGAAAAGTAAAGAAGATACCTTAAACTGCTCTATCCTAAAAGTTATATCCGGGATATAACTTCATTGCTTCAAGGCTGAAATACTACTGTTTTATAATGGCTTTTCAAGATCAAAACCGATTCTCACGTTTTTCTACAGCAAAAGTGCTAGCTAGAAAACTATCTTGTACCAACCTTAGGTCGACACTCCTAAAAACTATCTTCTCTTGCAGTTGCTTGGCAATGGCCTCTATTCCAAATGGATTTACAATACCTTCTTGGAAGGTAACCTTATTGAAGCAGTTCTATGATTCTACGATGTGCCTGCTTTATCCATTTGGCCATATTGTCACTTGTGTCTAGTTCTTTCTGGGCTCAAGAGACCTTTTCATGCCCGGTAAAAATGTTTATAGCTCAAATGTCCACGATTTGACCTTCTAACGCACAGTCGCACATATTCTACTCTCTTTAACAACAATATCCATAGAGCATAACTTTTATACTGTTTTACATTATTATGAGCTCTCATATTTTAAGTATAAGAAAAATCTCCTCCTTTTGTACATTCTCATTTCTAACAAAATGTTCTTCAATTTTGAAAAATAAATAAATAATATGATTTTGTCTGTCAGTCAGGTTCTGCTCTTTGGACTGCCAATTGGGCTACTGTTCTTCATGTCTTGTGTCATATATCGGATACAATCTTTCAGAGTTTAATGTTCTCTTCTTCTTCCTCTTTAGAGCTTTGTCCTTCTCCTAATGCTGATTGCTTGGAATGAAGCTGACCGTAAATCAACCACAACTATTTGCATATTTAAGCAAGAGTCTTACCTCTTGCAACAGTAACAGATAGGGTGTTATAACATTATCATTTGCGAAGGCAAAGTATTGTAACATCACTTATACTACTGCTGCCAACTCCTCACTGACGTTGTCAAACCTGGCTTCTCTTTCATCCCTACTTGCCTGTAATAGCAGTTCCATCCAAATTATTATGATAATGCTTTTTATGAGCACATAAAGTATCATAATCTTTTTGACAACATCTTGAGATAAAAGATTGCCTTTCCCATTGTTTCTACCTATTTTCACGGAATCGAGTCAAATTTGCTCTTAAAATCTAAATAGAGGATCAAAGTATAATATACCAAAAATTAAAAGTCACAATCACTGGACATCTAAACCCGCGTCCCGCCACCCTTTTTCAGCCCCCTAAAAAAAGAGAAAGGAATGTTGAGGGTGATGCTAATGATAACAGAAGAATTTAACGACTAGCACTCAATGATAATCTAGTCCAAAAATAAATGTACAAAAACTAAAAACTCCTTTTTAATCTCCAAAGTACCTCTGCAAACTAAAATCTTGAATCGAGACAAGAGAAGAAACAACTTTATAGGACATGAATAAAAACTATTGAAAATGTGATATATAAGAAGTCGTCTTAACCTCGGGACAAATGGCCCGATGAATGAGGCGTGCATTATTGTGAAGAAAGTCTAAGGATTCTGAAACCTGAAGCAAACCATGCTTTACTTCCAATAAATCCATTTCCTGCAAAAGAGGAAGCATTTAGCTAAGTATCAATTACAGAAGATGGGCATTAAGAAATTATATAATGAAACTCTTTCCAACGTTTGCAAGTTTGACCTTTCAATCTCATAGAAATAGTTAAAATTTTCTACATTCCCATTCCCATTCCCATTTACAAAATGTTAGTATATCTTACATATATGTCATGCATGTATAAGTTGGCACTGCTTTTAATAGAATCTTACTGCCTACTTAGTGGAAATAAAGACATAGAAATTTATGAAGAGAAAATAATCATAAATTTGATGATATAATGTTGACAGGTATTTCATGCATGCCAAAGCTGTGAAGCAATCATGCTGCAAGGATTTGAAATACTGGAAGATCGATTGGAATTATCAAACCTTATAGAGCTTTTTACTTCAATGGTAAATAACATAATGATCTACAGATTTTGATTTAATTGCCTAGATTCAAATTTTTAGATGCATATTTTTCTTTAGTCTCTACCTAGTTGGATATTTGAATTGTCTAATTCTCCTTAGGTTCAGCAACCACTTCATAGAAGCCCTCAAGAAATAAAACAGAATAACTAGAAAATAATTTAACAATGGGAAAAGCCACACCTACATTGAAGTAGAAGTATAGATTATAACTTCAATTCAGCACAATATGGTCGGGCAATAGTAAAAAAATCAGTTGCTCTTGTCCCTCTCCTTTTCTTCTTCTGTTCTTTGTTTATTTTTTAGCATTTTATCTTCCTCCCTATGTCTGTATATTTTTCCATAGGTGGAAGTGACTGTATTATAATTATAGTCTTTCAATTCTATTTCAACAAAAAGATAGTGTAGATCATAGCTCAATCCTAGAATTCAATTAGTATAAACAATGCAAATTTGAATTATTACCATTCCTTTGAGTTCCTTTGGCACCTTAGCAATATTATCCACATTGCCAAGCGCATTTGCAACGGACGCAAACATCGGCTCAGTCACCATTGCCATTGCATTCTTACTCTCATCCAAAGCCTGAACCACGTGCACCACACCGGGGTGCCTCAACCGGACCAGCCGAGCCGCATCGGCCCTAATTATATCCAAAAACGAGTCCTCGGCGGCTTTGGAGAGGCCAACTCGGAGCCGAGCCTCCGTGAGGGCGCGCTTATCGAGCAGCCAGACGCAAACGGTGGGGTACTGTTGGGAGATGGTGGATCCATTACGCCCCTTGCCGGAGTACAGCTTCCACACGAGGCCTGGGCCTGCGGAGCCGATCTGATCAAGGAGATCGTAGTCCTGGAGGGGCTTTGGTCCGGTGACTTCCTGTACGGTGGTCTGTACCGTCTTCTCGATCACTGCTGCGGTTTTGGCGAAGGCTTGGCTTAGGGTTTTCATGTTGAGGGACATTGTGGGGATAATTGGATTTTGCTAGGGGTATAATTTGGAAAGATCACCGCCGATGACGACGGCGGCGGCGGTGGCGGTGGTGTGCGGCGGTGGATGCAGGCGAGATGAATCGGATTTGATCAAATTCCACCTTAATGACTTTGTCTCTGGAGTTTCTCTCTAAAAGTATATACTAACTCCTCTGTATAGTATTGAATCTGACGTCACCTTGATTTTTTGTCTCTCTCCTCTGTTTACTAGTTCTTGCTGTCTCCAGTTGTCTTCTTCCTTTTTTTTTTTCTAGTTTGTCCTGTCATATAAAACCGTTCGCATACAATTTATAATACTCACATATATATTTTAATACATGTGTTAGATGTTATGATAATACACTTATTTGGCCGTAAATAAGTCGGGCCTAGTCGATTTTTAACTTATCAAACTGAACTCGTTTAAAAGTTAAACGAGTTGAGTTCAAAATTAAATAAATTTAAAGTGTGGTGTCCGAACTCAGCTAATTATATACTCAAGTTCGCGAGTCCAACCAAGTTAATTTTGAGTCCGGCTCATTTGTTTTTTCATTTTCTTGAATAAGAGTCATAGTACAGTCATCCAAATACCAAATTTTTAGCCGTAGTACCATAATTTAAATTAACAACAACTATCAAAATATGAATGAATAACCATAGCAACGGCCAACTTGCATCAGCTTCATTTTTCATAACAAATGTCCAGCAACTTCATTTTTCAACAACTTGTAATAACACCACCGATTTCATCAATCTTTCAATCGTATCCAAAGTGTAATTCATTTATACCTTTAGCTTTGGTGAGCAAATTGGTTAATGCTGCATTCACAACTACTACGGGAAAAAGTTTGCCTCAAGTGGGATATCACTCTCTTGGATCAATTCCCCAATAAAATTTATTCCGTTTTTATGCATTTACCCCGCTGAAATTATATTACCAACTATTTAAAGGGTTAAAACATATTTCATCACTAAACTTGGGGTCCATTTACAATTATATCAATGAACTCAATTTTACCAATCAACTCATTAAGCTTTATTATTTTTACAAACAAAAAACACCGTTAAAGTAGTAAATTTTTAACCGCGTTCCTATATGGAAATGCAGAGATGGAAAATGAATGGAAAAAAATCAAATAAAGCATACTTGTGCCCTTTGCCAGTATGGCTTTCTCATATTACTATGATTATTAATATATTTTTTCCCCTCCTTTCATTTGAAATAATAAATTAATTTGACTTTTTAAAATCAATTCAAGACATTTCTAAACAACAAATCTTGTATTTAATAAATTTTTATACTTAATTTATAATTTTACAATTGTATTATATAAAATTAAGGAATTCATATTAATTTTAATAATCAAATATTTGAAATTCACTTTTAAAATGTAAAATTATCTAATATTTTGAAATGGAGGATTATTATTATTATTATTAATTTATTATTGTTATTATTATTATTACTAGTTGGTAGCCTGTGCAATGCACGGGCTAGTTTGAATAACAGGTTGTATAATTTGTTAAAAAATTACAATGAAAAAAGTATTTTTTTTTTTATAATAAGTTATTTTCATATAAATTTTTCAATACATTTTTACATGACATGAGAAACAAACTTTAATAAACACTGAAAGATTTTTTAGATTGGTTTTTATTATTGGTAGGAAGGAGTAACACCGGTTAGAAGTCACTCTTCAACAACATTCAGTTGCTCAAACTCGATCAGTGACAAAAAGCTAGATGAATCAGTGCCTTCCACACAGTTGACTGAGCATGTCAATTTTTACATTAAGCAGGATCACGGTTAACATTCTTTCATCAAGTCCAGTGAACATAAGACGTCTTATCAATGTACAACCAAAGATGAAAAACTCAATTTTGTGCAACTATTAGAGGTTAAAATTATTCTTGCCTATGAAATGAGCAGCAGTTGTAAGCACAATTTCAAGCCAATAAAATCTTACCCTTTTAAAAAAAACAACAACTTAATATATTAAACCCTCTCTTAAGAACTATAAAGAAATAAAAATTTGAAGAAGTTAGCTATCTGAAAACCGTAAATGGAAATCTTCTCATTTCGCTAAAACTCACTGTCAGCTTTCTAATTATATTTATAACACGAATTCATTACAAAATCTTTGACATATCATCCACATATACCTCATATTTAGAGTCTTTATTCAGCATATCAAAAGTTGTAAAGAAAATGAACAAATGAGGAGTCCACGTTAAACATCAAAAATCAATTGATCATGTTTATGTAAACTGAAATTCTCAATTTGGGATGGAGGGGCTAGATCTCTCCTAACAAAGCAACCCAAACTTAGAATAATTAACACAACATTAAAAGGAAATCAAAATAAAGGCTGAATGATAATGCTTTCGAGTAACTTAAACAATAAACCATATCCTGATCATTTCTAGCTGTGAAGATAATCATATAAACTAATGTAAGTGATATATTTTTTGCATGACATATCACTTACATTTGTAAACATGTTGATTTTGTTATAATAGTATTTCCACCTTTAATGCGATATACATTGTATTTTTATTAGAATATTAACTGGGGTTTAAAGATTTAATATTAGGCTTTCAAAGAAACAGTAAAACCCTACCTAAAGAAAACCAAGATATCAGTCTATTCAGCATTTTTGTGAAGGACAAAAGTACTGAAAGGTCCAAACAGAGTACTACACTCAAAGGCCAGAGCTATACAATATTACATTATGGAGAAAAACTTGATCAACCACAGTTACTGCCATGGATGGATAGATTAAGTCGACTCCTAAAACAAATAACTCACAAAAATAATTATACTAATTTTTTTTTAAAAAATACTCTATTCCAAAGTATATGATTACTTTTGACTTTTTAGAGTCGATTAAAAAGTTTTTTAAATTTAGAACGGAGGGAGTGGCTTACACTGGAAATTTCAAACTTTTGGTTATGGAATTCAAAATTATCAGGAAGCAAGAAGACTTAAGTTAATAGTAGATACCAGTCAAACTTGCAAACATTAGTAGATACCAGTCAAACTTGCAAACATTTTTCGCAATCTGAATATTGAGTAATGTTCTAGTCTTCAAGGTCGATCCACACAAACTTCAACATTGTCTATCTAAATTCCTTCCATGTCCACTCAGCATTGGGTTCTTGAGAAAGGGGAGCAAACATAACCTAGATGAAGTTCTTGTATTAAAAAACATGAGATTATTACTTTAAACTAAAATTTGTTAAACATACGAAATTATTTTACTGCTGATAAGAAACATAATTCAGAAATACAAAATTTGAATTCCATATCTGCACTTGTAACACTAAAGCTCTTAATTCTGATCTCCTATCAAGCCACCATTAGCTTCAAAGACATTCTTGTCTTATACTTATAAACGCAATACTAATCTCAAACAAATATTTAAAACTAATCATATAACTGTTAGCTATTTTATTTGAAGGATCTCGTTCATGTGTTACTTGACAGGCCTCTGAGGTATGGATTAGCTCAGTCATTATAGGACTGATACCTTTTAACGAATGCAGTAAGATAGTTGGGTAATTGGGAGTTCAATCAATAAATTTAAGACACGTGCATTCCTGAACTGCTCAGATAACTTGGTGATAAACTTCCTAGTTTCTGTAGCCATCTTAAAACCCAAAGTTCATAACTTCCTTTCACATATTGCAGACAAATTATTGAGATCATATATCTTTCAATAAATTCAAATTCTGCACTACACAAAGACAAAGAAGATGGCACATGAATTTGATCTTCATCACCAACAAAGAGAAAGTGGAACACTTGTCCAAAAAGAATATGCAGTATCTCTATAATGGTTGCATCATCATCAACTATAAATGGATTTCACTGTGTGTTTAGTATGACAAAGATATAAATTGATTTCACTGTGTGTTGTATTTGGCAAATGGATTTCTCTATTTAGGGTAGGTGTTTCTCGAGTATGTAAACTTTAATCAAGCACCATCCTATTGGGTATTCTCTATATAAAGATACTTAGAGACGAGGCATATACCAAATTTATCTACATCCACTTTCCTACTGTAAGTTTATTTCACAGTCGATAAAACAAAGGAATGACTAAAAATATAAAAAATATAAATTCAACCATTTTTATATGTAAAATGAAAATATAAATGAATCAAAAAATCTGGGTTTGGGTTGGAAATGCTTACTGGATGAAACCACGGTGTTGACTCCTATCCGTAGTTCTGAGCTACTGAGCTCTCTGCCCGAATAACCACTTTAGGCAGGGCAGCCCTCATCTTCTCATATGAGCTCTCATCTGAGTTACTGAGTTAGAGCTACACTTTTCCCCTCATTATATAGCAACTTAAGCAAATCAGTAACAGAATGCCACAAATTAGAAAATCACCTAATAATCCAGTCATAAATTAGTTACGGTCTATAAATTTTCAGACTTGGATTAATGACAAAAATATATATGACCAACTAATTTTTACCTAGAAACAATTTGTTTTAGCATTCAAATTCAGATCACCCAATAAAAGAGAAAATGGTCTAATTCAAAAAAATATAAACATCTAAAATATCAAAGAACAACAGACCCATTGATATAAAAAATACAAATTCAGCCATTTTTATATGTAAAATAAAAACATAAATGAATCAAAAAACCTGGGTTTGAGTTTGGGTTTGGATTGGAAATGCTTACTGAAATGTATGTTCCATTTAGATTCTTCTAAAGGGAGTGCAAGAAAAGCCATTATATGATGAACAAAATTGGGGACAATACTCAATTAAATTATGTACAAAACAACATATGAAAAACAACCCAATATTCGAAATCCATAAGACAAATTGATGCTACATTAAAGAGAGAGGAAATAGACAATAATCCATAAACAAAAATTATTAACAACATGATAATATGGTGTTAAATCGGAGAAATGAATTCACAAACCTGATGCACTGTTGACAAAACCTCTGCATTTGCTTCCCCACTAAGGCCTTAGTGGCTTTACTATGGACTTCACACACCTTGTGCCGCCTATGTTAGTCTTTCGCAGCTGATAGATCCTCCTTGCAATTATCTACTTGACACATGGGATAGTTGCCACCACCAGGAGATCCAAATCTAACTCTCTTTTTGGGCCTTGACACATGCTCCTCAACAGAATTCACACGGCCTCCACTGAGTTTCAGAAGGAGGCTTTCGTCGTCTTCCACCCACATGATTCTTCCATAAAATCCCTGAATTTGCTGCACCAGTTTCATCATCTCTGCTCCTTTGTCTCACATTGTAAAGATGTCGACTTTCCCGCACGTGTACATCCGATTCCAACGCTTCTCCAAAAACCTCACGTTGTTAGAAAAAAGATATTTTATTAGTGAATGTAGTAAGATATTTGAATAATTGACAATTCAATCCATACATACAAAGCCTGTGGATTCCTGAGCTGCTCAGAGTCCTACGGCAACTTGATGACAAACTTCCAAGTCTATGTAGATCAGTAGATGTGTTAAAACCAAAACTACATAACTTTCCTTCTCATATTACTACCAAATAAGTGAGTCCCCATATCTTGAATAAATCCAAATACTAACTGGGGTTTAAAGATTTAATATTAGGCTAACAAAGCAGTTGGGTTGGAGGGGCTATCAATTGAGATCTCTCCTAACAAAGCAGACCAAACTTAAAATAATTAACACATAACATTATAAGGAAATCAAAGTAAAGGTTGAATGACAATGCTTTCGAGTAACTTCAACAATAAAGCATACCCTGATCCATTCTGAATGTGAAGATAATCATATAAACAAATGTAAGTGATATGTTTTTTGCATGACATATCACTTGCATTTGTAAACATGTTGATTTTGTTATAATATTGTTTCCACCTTTAATGCGATATACATTGTATTTTTATCAAACCAAGTAGTCTCTTAAACAAATCTTGCAAAGTTGAATATAGAGCTTAAGATATTTTATTCACAAACATTTAAGGTTTAACAACTAAATCTAATTGTCAATAATTTAACATAATAGAGTTTATACTTGGATACTATTATAAAAATTTGGACATAATTTAATAGTACATGTAACGCCCCGAAATCCGGTCTATCTTCACTCCCGAATTCCGTACGTCACGAGTACATCATTCATTCTGCATACATCATTATATACTGAAATATAATAACATACACTCTCAAATCCCAGGTTCTAAACACCTTATAGCTTTTCTTATTATAAATAATGATAATTACATTATTCTTTACATCTTGCACGAGTGACTTTTATCCGCCACCAAAGATACATAATCGTTCATTAAACTATTCTATAATTTAATTCTCATCTTTCTACATTACAACTCTTCACTTGATCTTCTCGCTCATTCACATTCTGAATGGCACTTCATCTAGATACCGTCAGCTTGATCCTTACGGGATCCTTAAGGAATTGTTAGATCGGTTGCCAGTTTAGTATATACCTTCGCTCTCTGAAAGAATTGTTTAGCCCAGCTCCCATATGTCAACCATCAAAGGTTACGATTGTACCACAACCTAACTTTCTCATAACTTATACGAACTATTAAATTATAATGTTCGTTAAGTTAATTTCTTATTCCTTATGGCTTTCTGGCAAGTAATTGCCATACCTCAGAATTCATTCTTATCCGAATCACATTCGGCTTTCATTAATCTTATTACCGTTCGTTACGGCTTTCTCAACAATTCATATTTTACGTACTTCCTTCGTCAACGTCTATGTCATACAACCAGGGTATACTTAGAACGTTCGTCCGTCGTGAATACGATTTATGAGGATCGTTTACGTATTCAACGTTAACGTTGCTCGTCTCTTAACCTCTCATTCAACCTTTACTCAACGTTTTAATTACTTTCAATTATTATCCATCCCATGAACCCCATGTTCTTTGTTCTTTCTTAATGTCGAAGCCATACAAATCATTGTATGCTAAGACCGATCGTTCTTCGCAACAACGTTGCGTTCACAGCGTTTATACGCTTTACATTCATCTTACATTACCATAACATAACATCGAAATGTTATTCATTACCCTCGTTACTCAACGTCTAAGGAATCACAATCATAGCCATCCCTCACGTTCGTTTATCGCGACTACGGTCCCTGAACATCGGTTACGTAACTCGTGTTCACCTTCTTTTAATCTCGTTTAATCTTTCTGTTCAACCTTCATTAAAGGTTTAACACACTTACTTAAGTGTTACATTACTTGAACTACATGTTCATACTTCTTTCTTGCACATCCTCCAGTACTTGAGAAATAAAAATCTCATTT
>CM035172.1:110506960-110649217 GCA_020205615.1 Panax quinquefolius
TTGAGATGAGCACTTACATTGATGAGCATATGGTTATCATGCGGATGGGTTGCGGATCTATTAGGTCGTATGGACACCCTTATACGATGAACCCACGGCCGCCTCCTTCTTAAGAGAGAGGGGCGACATATTGGGCTTGTTAGCTCGCGCATATATCACGAGTTATGGTTGGGCTTTGATATTTTCCCGCACGACTAGCATAGCTCTTTTGTCTGTCTGATTTACATTGTGTATATCAAAGCAACATTATATATAGCAGGAAATATATTTTGATCACTTCCACTTTTTGATATGCTTTGATACTTAGCTTGATATTTTTACTACTTCTTGGGACTTGTGATCTTGATGTATGCGAATTCCTCTTTGAGGGATGGACATTGAGTTGTCACTGGATATTTCAGAATGGATCATTGATCTGTGTGTATCCCTACCATCTTTGGTGTCTTGGGACTGGTTTGTGTATGGATATATGGAGAGGAGTGTGGCTTTCCTCTCTGAGATTGACCGCCCCACAGATGGTCGCCAATACTTCTATTCAGGAGAAGCCTAGTTAATTCCATCTCTTATGGATTGGTGTTGCTCTTTGAGGCATAACCGCGGCTTAGATGGTCGTTGAATCTCCTATTTAGGAGGAGTTCAGGTAATTCCATCCCTTTGGTCTGAAGCCAATAAAATGTGGTGTATTGAAGGATGATCCCAATACTAGTTGACAATGATATGTGTTTTGGTAGGGGGTTAGACCGAACTATGAATGGCTTCTACGTACTCCTATTGAAGAGGAGATCAGGTCTGCGTAGTTTGAACCTGGTGTAAAAGGATCAACACTGTATGTGGTAGGAATGGTGTAGGAGGGTTTTTTGTTGTTTTTGTTTTTGTAAAGGGAAGGGGTAGAAATGTTTTTGTTGTTTTTGTTTTATTGCGATCGGGCCATGTAACATGGTTGCCTACGTACTCCTATTGAAGAGGGGATCAGGTCGGCATAGTTCACCCCTCAGGGTGAGTTGAAAAGCGTGATCCCATGTGTAGGTCAGACTGCGGGGAGGAGAAAGTTTGATCCTAGGTTGAGGATAAACTGCAGGTAAAGTTTGATCACATATGGGTAGCCAAACTGCAAACGTGAGAGGTTCAATCCGTAGTGGGATGACCTAAGTGGTATGAGCGCAATGAAACCAGGATGCTGGCTTGCAAAGTATGTTTCCTTGAGGGGGAAAGAGAGGAAGAGAGTTGTATGTGGTAAAGGGTTAAAGAATCAGAATGACTGGTGATCTGATGATCCAACACCAGGATGTTTGCTTGATGGTAACCTCAGACATAGTACCGTTTTACGGCGTCCGAGTTGATGAGTTGTGGAAATTCATCGCCGTCCATTTCTTGCAATCTGAGAGCGTCTCCTGTCAATACTTTCTTGACAAAAAATGTCCCTTCCCAGTTAGGAGAAAATTTTCCCTTAGATTGATCTTGGTTGTCAATGATCTTCTTCAAAACCAAGTCATGTTGTTTAAACTGCCGTAGCTGAACTTTTCTGTTATAGGATCTGGCGATCCTTTGTTGATATAACTGACCATGGAAGATAGCCGCGGTTCACCTTTCGTCTATTAGAGACAATTGGTGATACCTGTCTTGTACCCATTGGTCTTCATCCAGCTGAGCGTCTATCAACACTCTGAGGGATTCCATTTCTACTTCTATGGGGAACACTGCTTCCATCCCATAAGTTAATGCGTAGGGGGTTGCCCCAGTGGAAGTGCGCATTGATGTTCTGTAGGCTAACAGAGTAAGAGGCAATAAGTTAGGCCATTCTTTGTGATTGGCGGACATCTTTTGCATAATTTTCTTGATGTTTTTGTTAGCCGCTTCAACAGCACCATTCATCTTTGGACAGTAGATGACGGAGTTAAGATGTTTGATGTGGAATTTACTCCATAACTCCTCCATCATCTTATTGTTGAGGTTCTTAGCATTGTCTGATACGATCACCTCTGGTTGTCCATATCGACAAATGACATTGTTTCTGATGAAAGCAATGATGACTTCTTTGGTAACCACGGGAAGGAGGTCGCTTTCACCCACTTGGTGAAGTAGTCGATCATGGTAAAGATAAATCGATGTCCATTACTGGCTTTAGGCTCAATGGGCCCAATAACGTCCATTCCCCACATTGAGAAGGGCCAAGGTGAACTCATAGTGTGGAGTTCCCGTGGAGGAGCGTGTATAGTATTCCCATGAATCTATCACTGATAACATCTCCTGACGTGGTCATGGTAGTCAGCTTTGAGGGATAGGAGAGATAGCCAGTAATGTCTTATCCTGAGGACCTTCTTAACAAGGAAGGGGCCACTCATGTGTGGGCCACAGACTTTGCCATGGATCTCATCCATAAGCCTTTGAGCTTGGTCTTTGTCTAAACATTTGAGGAGACCTAGTCATGCATCTCTTTTGTAGAGCGCATCTCCACTCAGGTAGAATTTCATAGCAAGTCGATGGATCCGTCTTTTCTCAGTCGGGCTCGCCTCAGCGGGTGTAGATCCATCTCATAGGTATCCTTTGAGAAGTTGATACCAAGGATGTTGGATGGGAGGTAGCTCATCCGATACTTGTCCAACATAGTTCCTATAGGTTGGGGCCTTGTGCAGGGAAATTGTGACGTTTGGCAAGTGTCTTGTCGAATATATGAATCAAGGAGGCCAAAGTTACTAATTTCAAAAAGTCATTCCTATTTCGAGGAACGTAGAAAGAGATTTCTTGAACTCTGAAGTAAAGTCATCTTAAAACCTCGGGCCATGGTACGATATTTTCTATATAATTAAAACAAAAAAATTTCGATATATTTTTTTATTATTTTTAAGGATGAGGATTTGTAAAGATAAAGGAGTATATGTATTTATGTGATAAATAAAAATATATTTATTACATGAATGTTTACAAATAATTTTATTTTAGAATTATTGATTATTATAAATTATATTCTTATAATAATTAATTTTATAATAGAAATGTTTTTATTAATTATTTTCCATGAAAATATAATTATATATTATTTAAATAATATATGAAATGATTATTTAAATAATATATTATAATTATTATTTATTTTATGAATTTTAGCTCGGATTATTAAGTTAAGTATTTTAACTTAATTAATAAAATTTATTTATCTGAGGTAAATTAGATATGGAATCAAACCCTAATTCTTGTTTTGGAATAAGGAATGATAATAATAATATAATATTAATTATATTTTGATTTTTAATGATATAAATATGTCTTGTTGTATGTATCTGATTTGACAATGGTTGGTCAATTATGGTGTATCATGACAAACCCTAGTAACCTAATTTGAAACTCAAAATAGGAGTTTATGATTGGTAAGAAATTGTGTTATTTGATTAATGTTGAGTATTATAGAATTTAAGGTTAATTAGGGAAACCCTAATTATTATTTAGGAACCCTAATTATTTGAAACCCTAATTTATAAATTAGAGACCCTAATTATTAAATTAGGAACCTAATTTGCTAAATTGCTAAATAAGAAACCCCTAATTATTATTTAACCCTAATTATTTTAAAACCCTAATTTTCTATTAAAACCCTAATTTTAATTAGTGTGGTCTAATTAAAATTTTATTAAACTTTAAACTTAAATTTTCAAACCCTAGAAATTATTTGGGAAACCTTAAGGTTTAAAATCTATTGATTAAAACCTAGATTTAAAGCATCATGGACAAAAATACCCTTAAAATGTTTTGTTAGTTTACTAAAATACCCTTTTTGGATTTATTTTAATAGGTTTCTTGCAAATCTTTACATATCTTGTCAAGTCATTACTCTAGATTTATAGCACATGCTCAACATATCATCCAATCTTATCTCTTTGACACCTTGCAAGTTAGATACATTGAATCTAAGAATTATAAATAGGTTAGAGAGAGAGAGAAAAGTGCACATATTTGCTCATTTGTGCTCATACACTTCACCAAGACCATCTCTCTCTAAACCACACAAAATATCCGAATTCCCCAAATCAAGCCCCACAAATTCCATAACCAAATCGGTGGCGAGAATCAAAGATTGCTCATAGAAAGGTATAAACCCTAAAATAAAATCGACTTTTGATCCTATGTTAGATGTTAGTTTTTTTGTGTTAAATATGTTGTATGTAGTGTATAATGATGATGGGTTGATAGATGTTAGATCCATAACATCTAGAGGCTCGGATTTGGTGTTTTAAAAAAATCTGGGAAAATTTTTTATGTTGACTTGAAAACCGAATATCGTGCCCCTGTAGAGATTCTGGATGTTTATGATTTTTATGTTTTTAATATTTGAACATGTAGTGTGCTATGAGATCTGTGATCTAGAACTTGTGGTGTGGACCGGATCATGCATAGAATGTCGATTAATCGTGGTCAAACATCGTCACCGAATATTGACCAAGCCAGATCTGGGTAACCCAGAACTTGCCCAGAAATCTCTGACAGCAAGTTCATGGGCCCAGATCTTTCATGTTTTTGTTAATTGGATTCTGTTGTTGTAACAATGTTGTTGTATGTTGTTTAGGCTACATGTTTAAGCTTATAGAACATCTAAATTATTAACAAGATTCATGTAGTGTACGGTCAAACCATGTAAGACGATCACGATTTTTCGTTTTACGGGTAACCCGAAAATGTATGATCGTGATTTTACATGGGTCAGTTGGGGTTAATATCTGGAGATTTAGTTGTTGTTATGGTAATGTTATGTGAGCTATCTCTTCCTTGACATGTTGGCTACACACTGAATGTATTAGATCACAAAATAACTGCACAAGAATCAAGTTGTGGAAGCCCAAAAGTGGACAGTCGAGAATTATTCTTCATTTACGGGTAACCCCGAAATGAAAAACGACTCGACAACTACTTTATGGGCCTAGATCTCTCTCTGGTTTTATGTTTTTTGGCCATGTTTGTTGTTGGATCGTGTAGTCGATAATAGTACTACAACCTCTAATCATTTATTTACCCGAAACACAATAATGAGGAGAGTTTAATGTTTGGTCAAAAGTGCTCACTTATTACTTCTATGAATGTTCTTGAGGGCTCAAGAACACCTAAAAGCGACTCTTTTTTGTCGCTAAAGGCTATAGCTTGACAGATTTAATAATTTTAATTAAATTAATTTCTAAAAATCATTTAAAAATATAAATTAATTATTAAAAATTCCAAAAATAGTTTTAAAAATTATTTTAAGTTATAAAATTAACTTTTAATAATTTGACATATTTTTCATAAATATTAATAATTATTTGGATATTATTCATATTTTATTTATTTAATAAATGCATTAAATAAATTGATTAAAAAAATGATTTTATTATGTTAAAAATCATTTTAAATGATAAAAAGGTATTTAATAATATTTTAAGTTATAAAATATAACTTTTAATATTTTAAGACAAATTTCATTAATTATTTAATATTAATGCTATTAGATTTAATTAATAATTATATTAAATAAATTAATTAAAAATGATTTTATAATTAGAAAAAAAAATCATTTTAAATGAAAATAAATAGTTTAAAAATATTTTAAGTTATAAAATATAACTTTTAATATTTAAAGGATAATTTCATTAATAATTTAATATTAATGATTATTAATTTATTATTAATAATATTAAATTTATTTAATAATTATATTAAATAAATAGTTTAAAAATGGTTTTATTAATTTAAAAATCATTTAAAAGGATATAAATGAATTAAAAATATTATTAAGTTATACTTAATGACTTTTAATATTTTGATAAATAATACATTAATACTTTAATATTAATGATAATTATTTAAAATGATTTTAAATATTTTAAAAATCATTTAAGGGGTAATATTAATACTTTAAAAATATTTTAAGTTATTATAAATAACTTTAATATTTTGGCAATGGTTTCATAAATGGTTTAATATTAATTAAATATTAATGATAATAGAATTGTTTAATATTTAAATCATTTAATAATGATTAGATGTTTGAAAATTAATGATAAATTATAATAAATGTTTAAAAATTATTATAAGTCATTTAAAAATAATATGAATGATATATAAGTTATTTAAATGGATATTGAACTATTATATAGAGTCTTAGACTCGATAAATACCGATAAAGTTGTCGATTACATGCGACATATTTTAGAAATTGATTACGGACTTAGATAGGTTGACTTGATAAATGTTTATTTGTGATTGATGGTGGTTAAACTTATATATGATGTGATTAGGTTATGTGATGATTTGCAAATAGCAGTACAATATGATATCATATGTTATTCTAATCGAACGAATGATCTATTTAATGATAGGGCTTGATATAAAAGATAAATCTAAGTTGTGTAAGCATGTAGGAAGAAATGAATGATATCTAACCCTTTGCATTTACTTTATGCGATGGACATACGTAAGATAATATCTGAACTATTCTTTTCAATTGTTCAAATATTTCAACCTTTGTATGTACTTATGCAATGATTCTGTATAAGTAAGTTATTAAATTATAATCTGTTGTACAAGTTCCTTTATACTATTATTTTAGATCAAGAAATATATTATGTTCGTTAATTTCTAAACTTGGTTATACAAGTGTCCTCACTTGGATAATCATTATATTTTATCACATGTTGATACATACTTATCGGTGTCCAGTATGTACAAGTTGAATTAAAAGTCGTCTAAGCTATTTGATCGGCTGAACACAAACTTAAAATTGGTTGTTGAACAAGATAAGAACTTTATTGTTATCCAATTTGAATTGTTTTGGTTTGGATTCTAGATGGTATGAACATCCCAAATATGGGAAGCGTTTATGCGCCTAAAAAGGCGAAAATCTTTGGGCGAAAATATATTGTCCTTTAATGTAGTATTGATCGTCTGAGAGTATAGCAGCAATTTGATCCCCCGTGTGTAAAGTAAGTTATGACGGTTTCATGAGATGAAGTTACATTTAACCTTTTCAAAAATAGAAAAAAATGTTCATAGTCGTCAAAATGATCCTCATTTATAGTCGATCGTAGTTTCAAAAATTTGAAATCGAAATGATATGTTGTTTATTATTGGATCAACTTACTTCACAAATTGTTGATTCGTTGTAGAAGTATCGTTTCAAAGAAAACATTTAATTCATTCAACTAAATGTTATTATTCTTTATTACTTCTTTGAGCACTCAAATGCTCATCCTTGCTTAATTTAAATGTTTTCGACTAAGTATGAACAACTGAAGGCTCTGCCGAGAACAAAGGGAAAGGGAAGGTCATTTGAATGAATGATAATGCTATCTTTTGTAATAACTAGACTTTATTAGGATAATGATGATATATATTAATTATCATGTAATGTAACGAATGTTTAAAGGTTTGTACTTGGGATTGAAAACTACGATAATATGTAAATTAAATTTGATAATCTATATTATTATTATTATTATTAGTATTATTATTTCTCATAGAAATGGTATCGTGAAACCTTGAGTTCGGGTTTCAAGTACACAAATTGGGGGGCGTCACAACATGGTATCGAGCTATAGGGTTAGAAACCTTAGGTGGGATAGACCTTAGGCTATAACCTTAGAAACGAGAGAGAAAGCGTTGAAAATATAAACAACTCATATAGAGTTTAAAAGAGATGAATCGGATAAATTCATCGTCAAACCAAATAAAAGATAACCTATACAAAATTATTGTTTGTATGTGTATATATTACATGCTAATCGGGATAATTTATGTGTGTAGATGTCGGTGAAAAGGATTAGGATACCCTCGGATCGTAAAGAAAAGCCGATATCAAAGCGATATTTGAAATAAAGGCTCAAAGTGAAAGCAACCTCGATGAGGTGGTTATTGTGGAAAACGTAATACCGGATCCGGAAATGGTGGAATTGACGGATAGTGATTAGGACCTTTGAAGTTGAGGTGATCAAGCATCAACGAAAGTACATAATCTCTGGGACGAGTTTCCTCTTTGGAAAAGTTATGGGAAATAGAAAAACTACTAAATAGCCAACTGCGGAAAGCATTAATAGAAACAATGGAAGAACAAGATAAGCTTAAAATCCAAATTGACCAAATGGGAGCTAAAAGCAACAAAGCGTGCGCATGACTCAGAGCAAGAAGGGAAAAGAAAGATGAAAGACCGTGATATAGGAAATCCTGATAACAACCAAGGAAAAATTAATTAAATAGAAAGGTGTGCAAATTGTGACAAGAAACATGAAGGTGAATGCAGGAAAGGGGAATATTTTTTCTACAATTGCGGACAAGAGGGACATTTCTCTCCTCATTGTCCCAATCCAAAGCAACGTGTCTGTTTTATTTGTGGAAAAGGAGGTCATCAGGCCAAAAGTTGTCCAAGATCAAGAAAAGGCGTAATGCATATGTAGTATAGGTTCTGTGGTGTAGGTGTGTTTAATGTAATATTTGTGATATGTATGTCTGTGTAATGTAATATTCTCAAGTTTTGTATAAGTTAAGGCTATAAATCCTGACTTTTGTGGTGACAAAGGGATAGCAATATGGGCTATGGTGTGTAAATTACTACGACTTAATGAAAATGAACTTATGTTTGAGTAATGAAAAAAAAAGTTTAATATATTAAACTTATGTGATAAGGTTTAGAATGTAAGTTAAATTTATGATTTTATTTAATCAGATAATGCCGCCAAGACGTCAAACTAGAAATCGAAGAAGCGGAAGAATCATCGACAATATTTGGGGAGACAACAACCAGATCCAATGCAGCACTTTGCAAACATGGTAGCTCAGGCTATGCAACAAGGAATACCAATCGCAAGGAACCAGCCAGACAACCACTTGGCAAACTTTAAGGACTTCAAGGCTGTAGGATCGCCTGAATTTAGAGGTACAATTGACCCTATAGAAGCCCAAACTTGGGTTAAGGAAATCAAAAAGGCGTTCGTTATAGCTAGGGTAGCTGAGGGGCAAAAGACCGATTTTGCCACCTATATGATGAAGGGTGAGGCAAATTTTTGGTGGGAAGCGAATCAGACGAGGGCAGGAGAGGGTGTAGTTACTTGGGAAAGGTTTAAAACTCTATTTTTCAAAATTATTTTTCATCTAGTATCTTGAGGCTAGGATGGAGGTAAAATTTTAGAATTAAAATAGGAGAATATGATGATTGTCGAGAATCTGTAGCTAAGTTTAATGAGTTGGCTAGGTTTGCTCGCATCAAGTTGATACGAAGGCTAGAAAAGCTAGAAGGTTTGAGCTGGGATTAAAACCCTGGCTCTACAATAGAGTGGCAGTGTTGCAAATCCCTATATTTGCAGCACTCATGGAGAAAGCTATTATTGCTGAGGAGGGGAGTGAGTGAAAGTAGTATGCACACAAGCCAATCATGTTTGATGATAAAGCATATACTTTGTAACAATCTTATTCATTTATTAATAAAAGTATTAATTTATTAAAGGCTTTTAATTATCTACATGATCTTTGTTTTATAATATGTGATAAACCCATAGTTTTAAGCAATGCTTTTAGAATAATGATGATGATCATTCTAATGAGATCTAAATTCTTAGAAAGCTTAAAACTAAAATAGTTCCCAATCGTTGGATTACTAAATTGGGGATTAGTGAATCAGGATAGATTGGTACATACGTTGCTTGCTTTCATTGGATGAGGATGATTGATCTCATGATCATTTGTGTGGAGACACTAAAGCAAGTATGTAGGTGCTTATTAGAGAATAAGTTCACTTTGAGCGTGGCTCGCTAAGGAATACCTAATGGAGTTTTATTTGCTGTCAATAGGAATTCCTGTAGTGATAGTAGTACAAGTAATCCTTGGACTTGAGATCATCATAGTATCTTGTGTATGATGAGTTATACTTTGACTTATTCCTTAAGACCCTTAGGGTATATCAAAGGGTATGCTTGGGTATAATAAGTTGTACATGGAGATAATGTATGATCAATAAAGAATCTACCACTTCTAATAAAAGAAGAGAAATATCCTATGTGATTCGATAAATGACAAACCAAAGAGTCCTTGGTTAAGGCGAATGAAATTAGAAAGGAGTTTCTAATTTGCATTATTTGGAGTTCATGCATTTAAGGATCGAAATACATATAATTAAATAAAATAAGACTTGTGAGTAATTCCATGTCTTATATTTAATTGGGACATTATATGGTGGAAGGATTGAATTATGCGGTAACTATTTACTCAAAGGTTCTTTTATGATTAATGTTGAAATCTATATTATCCGAAAAATTCGTTGATCATTATGGGAGGCTTATCCTATTGTAGAATAAATATTATTTATTTAAATAAATTAATTGTTTAATTTATTTATTTAAATAAGATTAGAATTGTTCTAATTGATTTATTCATGCTAGGTTTAATATGGAGAACCTAAAGGGTCACACCATAAAAGGAAGAATAATTATTTAAGAAGTTAATGGCATAATCGTAATAATATGTTAAGTATATTTAATTTACTCTATGGTGATAGAATAAATTAAATAGCTTAATATTTATTATTTAATATTTTAGAAATATTAAATATAAATTAATAAGAGGAGTCTTATTAATATTATTACAATTATTATTATTTTAATTTCTAAAAGAGTTTAGGAATTAATTTAATATAAGTACTCTCATTTATTCCTAATAGGATTAGGAGGGAAAATTAGTTAAAGGAGTTTAATTAATTATCCCTAATAAGATTAGGGAGCCTAATTAATTAAAAGAATTTAATTAATTAAATAAAACCCAATTTCTTAATTGTTAAGGAGGGTTGCCCACATCAATAAATAAGAGGAGTCTTATTATGGGTGGTATGGGTTGTTGACTTTTACAACGTAATAATTCCAAGTTGTTGGGAGTATGCCTTTTCTATAGAGATAGAAAACTAGGGTTAGCCATAACACCCATCTTCTTGAATTTTATTCTTCCTTGGTGGATCACCACCTCAGAGGCCAAACACATGGGTGGCTAACGTTGATCAAAGGAAGGAACAAACCCGGTGGATTCAAGTCGAAGCGAAAAGAGATTGGAGGTGAACTTGTACCTGAGGAAGCTCGATCTTCAAGGGTATGATTTTATTCTTTATCTTTTCGTTTAATTAATAATTATACATAAAGGGTGATCCGGGTATATGGTTTGTAAATTTTTAAACTCTGATTTTTTACACGCTTCCGCATTATTTTGCAATTTGATTGCGCACACGAATATTACAAATCTAACAGTGAGGCCATGAGTCTCTACAACAAGGAAAGAAGGAACAAGGGTAAGGTTGAGGGAGCTGGGAAGGTGGAAACAAACAGGGGGAATATGAGTGAAAAGAGGAAGGGAAATAACTTTGAGGGTATGCAGGTGAAGCAGGAGGGTACAAAGAAGAAGCAAGTGGTGCAATGTGGAAACTGTGAGAAGAACTATTTGGGGAATGTCAGAAAGGAAAATTTGTATTTTTTAAGTGTGGGCAGGAGGGCCATATCTCTCCCAACTGCCCCAATCCTAGAACTATTAATGGGTGTTTTCTGTGCGGACCAAAGGAGCATAAGGTGAAGGACTGTCCAAAAAAGGAGGATAGAGGCAGAAAGCGTGAATATGGGGAAAAGCGACGGAACTTTGGCGATCCCAGGACCAACATCATCTATGGCCAAACAAAATCTCTGCAAGCAAGGTCTTCAAAATGATGATCCGAGGATTTGATTGGCGGTTAAGCAATAGAACTCCAGGTATTATTCATATAACTTTTATTCTCTTAGACATGATTTTCCTATAAATAATAAATTATTTTATAAAGAAATTTTGAAGGAGGAATTTGAGTTCTTTTAAGAAATCAAATTTCCCTTTAATCAGAAAGACAAGCTTTATGTGAAAAGTTAAAGATCAGTTCGATCAATTATGATCGAGATCTACTAGAAATGACTGGGTATGCTATGTACCCTTATATGTGTAAGTTTTAAAACGGTGATTCCGGGGACAAAATCTTTATAAGGGAGGGTGAATGTAACAACCTGATATTTTCTATATAATTAAAACAAAAATTTTGCGTATAATTTTTTATTATTATTATTTGAAGGATGAGGATTTGTACAAGATAAGGAGTATATGTATTTATGTGATAAATAAAAATATATTTATTACATGAATGTTTACAAATAATTTTATTTTAGAATTATTGATTATTATAAATTATATTCTTATAATAATTAATAATAGAAATGTTTTTATTAATTATTTTCCATGAAAATATAATTATATATTATTTAAATAATATATGAAATGATTATAAGTATTATTTATTTTTATGAATTTTAGCTCGGATTATTAAGTTAAGTATTTTAACTTAATTAATAAAGCTGTTTATGCAAGGTAAATCAGATATGGAATCCAAACCCTAATTCTTGTTTTGGAATACAGAATGATAATAATAATAATATAATATTAATTATATTTTTGATTTTTAGTGCTATAAATATGCACTGTATGTATACGGACTGACAATGGTTGGTCAATTATGGTGTATCATGACAAACCCTAATAACCCTAATTTTAAACTCAAACCGGAGTTTATGATTGGTAAAAAATTGTGTTATTTGATTAATGTTGAGTATTATAGAATTTAAGGTTAATTAGGGAAAACCCTAATTATTATTTAGGAACCCTAATTATTTAAAACCCTAATTTATAAATTAGAGACCCTAATTATTAAATTAGGAACCCTAATTTGCTAAATAGGGAACCCTAGTAATATTAAGAAACCCTAATTATTATTTAGGTACCCTAATTATTTTAAAACCCTAATTTTCTATTAAAACCTCTAATTTTAATTAGTGTGGTCTAATTAAAATTTTATTAAACTTTAAACTTAATTTTTCAAACCCTAGAAATTATTTGGGAAACCTTAAGGTTTAAAATCTATTGATTAAAACCTAGATTTAAGTGCCATGGACAAGAATACCCGTAAAATGTTTTATTAGTTTACTAAAATACCCTTTTTGGATTTATTTTTAATAGGTTTCTTGCAAATCTTTCCATATCTTGTCAAGTCATTACTCTAGATTATAGCACATTCTCTATATATCATCCAAGCTTATCTCTTTTGACACCTTGCAAGTTAGATTCATTGCATCTAAGAATTATAAATAGGTTAGGAGAGAGAAAAGTGCACATATTTGCTCATTTGTGTTCATATACTTCACTAAGACCTTCTCTCTCTAAAAACCACAAAATATAGTAGTGGACCAGTCCCCAAATCAAGCCCCACAAATTCCATAACCAAATCAGTGCCCAAGAATCAAAGATTGCCCCTAGAAGGTATAAACCCTAAAATGAAATCTAACTTTTGATCATATGTTAGATGTTAGTTTTTTTGTGTTAAATATGTTGTATGTAGTGTATAATGATGATCTGGGTTGATAGATGTTAGATCCATAACATCTATTGCCTCAGATTTTGTGTTTTTAAAAATCTGGGAATTTTTTTTATGTTGATTGACAACCGAATGTCAGGCCCTGTAGATCTCTGGATGTTTATGATTTTTGTGTTTTTAATGTTTGAACATGTAGTGTTCTATGAGATCTGTGATCTAGAACTTGTGGCAGGACCAGATCATGCATAGAATGTCAGTTAATCGTGGTCAAACACCGTTGACCGACATTGACCAAGCCAGATCTGGGTAACCCAGAACTTGCCCAAAAATCTCTGACACCAAGTTCATGGGCCAAAATCTTTCATGTTTTTGTTAATTGGATTCTGCTGTTGTAACAATGTTGTTGTATGTTGTTTAGGCTACATGTTTAAGCTTATAGAACATCTAAATGATTAACAGGATTCATGTAGTGTACGGTCAAACCATGTAAGACGATCACGATTTCCGTTTTCTGGGTAACCCAAAAAATGTATGATCGTGATTTCAGACATGGGTTGACCGGTTAATATCTCGGAGATTTAGTTGTTGTTATGGTAATGTTATGTGAGCTATCTCTTCCTTGACATGTTGGCTACATACTGAATGTATTAGATCATAAAACCACTGCACAAGAATAAAGTTCTAGAAGCCCAAAAGTGGATAGTCGAACTGTTCTTCATTTATGGGTAACCCAGAAATGAAGAACAGCTCTGACAGCTACTTTGCAAGCCTAAATCTCTCTGGTTTTATGTTTGTTGGCCATGTTTGTTGTTGGATCATGTAGTCTGATAATAGTACTACAACCTCTAATCATTTATTTACCCAAAAACACAATAATCAGAGAGTAATGTGTAGTCAAACGTGCTCACTTGTTAACTGCTATGAATGTTCTTGGGGGCTCAAGAACACCTAAGGCGACAGATTTTGTCGCTAAAGGCTATAGCGACAGTTTTATTTATTTTAATTAAATTAATTTCTAAAAAATCATTTAAAAATTGAAATTAATTATTAAAAATTCCAAAAATAGTTTTAAAAATTATTTGAAGTTATAAAAATTAACTTTTAATAATTTGACATATTTTTCATAAATATTAATAATTATTTGGATATTATTCATATTTTATTTATTTAATAAATGCATTAAATATATTGATTAAAATCATTTTATTATGTTAAAAATCATTTTAAATGATAAAAGGTATTTAATAATATTTTAAGTTGTAAAATATAACTTTTAATATTTTAAGACAAATTTTATTAATTATTTAATATTAATGCTATTAGATTTAATTAGTAATTATACTAAATAAATTAATTAAAATGATTTTATAATTAGAAAAATCATTTTAAATAAAAATAAATAGTTTAAAAATATTTTAAGTTATAAAATATAACTTTTAATATTTAAAGGATAATTTTATTAATAATTTAATATTAATGATTATTAATTTATTATTAATAATATTAAATTTATTTAATAATTATATTAAACAAATAGTTTAAAATGGTTTTATTAATTTAAAAGGTTATAAATGAATAAAAAAATATTATTAAGTTATACTTAATGACTTTTAATATTTTGATAAATAATACATTAATACTTTAATATTAATGATAATTATTTAAAAATAATTTTAAATATTTTAAAAATCATTTAAGGGTAATATTAATACTTTAAAAATATTTTAAGTTATTATAAATAACTTTAATATTTTGGCAATGGTTTCATAAATGGTTTAATATTAATTAAATATTAATGATAATAGAATTATTTAATATTTAAATTATTTAATAATGATTAGATGTTTGAAAATTCATGATAAATTATAATAAATGTTTAAAATTTATTATAAGTCATTTAAAAATAATATGACTGATATATAAGTTATTTAAATAGATATTGAACTACTATATAGAGTCTTAGACTCGATAAATACCCAATAAAGTTGTCAGTACACTGACATATTTCAGAAATTGATCTGGACTTAGATAGGTTGACTTGATAAATGTTTATTTGTGATTTAATGGTGGTTAAACTTATATGACAATGTAATTAGGTTATGTGTTGACTGCAAATAGCAGTACAATATGATATCATATTTTATTCTAATCGAATGAATAATCTATTTAATGATAGGGCTTGATATAAAAGATAAATCTAAGTTGTGTAAGCAGCAGACAAGGCACGTATCTAACCCTTTGCATTTATTTTATGCAATGGACATACGTAAGATAATATCTGAACTATTCTTTTCAATTGTTCAAATATTTCAACCTTTGTATGTACTTATGCAATGATTCTGTATAAGTAAGTTATTAAATTATAATCTGTTGTACAAGTTCCTTTATACTGTTATTTTAGATCAAGAAATATATTCTGTTCGTTAATTTCTAAACTTGGTTATACAAGTGTCCTCACTTGGATAATCATTATATTTTAACACATGTTGATACATACTTATCGGTGTCCAGTATATACAAGTTGAATTAAAAGTCGTCTAAGCTATTTGATCTGGCTAGACACAAACTTAAAATGGTTGTTGAAAGAGATAAGAACTTTATTGTTATCCAACTGAATTGTTTTGGTTCGGATACTAGACTGGTATGAACATCCCAAATATGGGAAACTTTATGCGCCTAAGGCGGAAATGCTGGACGAAAATATCGTCCTTTAATGTAGTATTGATCAATACAAGGTATAACGGGCTGATCACCCCCGTGCCCGTAAGTTATGACGGTTTACATATGAAGTTCTGTTTAACCTTTTCAAAAATAGAAAAAAATGTTCATAGTCTGTCAACTGATCCTCATTTATAGTCGATACGTAGTTTCAAAAATTTGAAATCGAAATGATATGTTGTTTATTATTGGATCAACTTACTTCACAACTGTTGATTCGTTGTAGAAGTATCGTTCAAAGAAAACATTTAATTCATTCAACTAAATGTTATTGTTGCTATTACTTGCTGAGCACTCAAATGCTCATCCTTGCTTAATTTAAATGTTTTCAGCTAAGTATGAACAACTTTGAAGGCTCGCCAAGAACAAAGGGAAAGGAAGGTCATTTGAATGAATGATAATGCTATCTTTTGTAATAACTAGACTTTATTAGGATAATGATGATATATATTAATTATCATGAAATGTAACGAATGTTTAAAGGTTTCGTACTTAGGATTGAAAACTTTGATATTATGTAAATTAAATTTGATAATCTATATTATTGTTATTATTATTAGTATTATTCCACTCATAGAAATGGTATCGTGAAGCACTGAGTTCGGGTTTCAAGTACCTAAATTTGGGGCGTCATGCATAAATCGTAATTTGACGATTGACGGGATCTCGCTTCCCCGTGCGGATACTAGAAGCGCTCATACTGACACCTTCCATATTAACAACTCCATCGAAATACATCTTCCATGTTTGGCGTGTATCGTACTGACAGTGTCGCTGAACTGTCATTGCTCCCTCATCGGGGAAGTATGTCTCCAAGGGTTTGAAGTCCCCTGAAGGTGCGGCGGCCAGTTGATCTGCAATTCCTTGACCTTTAATGGACTTTTGAGTCACGTAGATGATGTCAAATTATTGTAGGATCAACTGCCATCTGGACAGCCGGCAATTTAACATGGGTTTTTTGAACACGTACTTGAGAGGATCCACGCGGGATATGAGATGGATTGTGTGACCACAGAGGTAAAGCTGTTACCTCATGGACGCCCATGCTAAAGCGTAACAAGTCTTCTCAATCAGAGTGTACTTGTGTTCACTGCTGCTGAATCTTTTGTTGAGGTAATAGATAGCTCATTCTTGGCCTCTATCGTCTTTCTGTCCCTAGCATCCAACCCATGGTGTTGTCACTTATGGATATGTACATGAATATAGAAACATCATCCCTGGGTTGTACCAAAATGGGAGCTTTAACTAGCTGTTCTTTAATTATGAGGAAGGCATTTTGGTACTCATTATTCCATTTCATGGAGGAGTTCATCCTTAATAGCTTGAAGATTGGCTCATAGGTGGCTGTGAGTTGAGAGATAAACCTGCTAATGAAGTTGATTCTTCCCAAAAATCCCCGTATTTCCTTCTTTGTCTGAGGAATGGGCATTTTCGTAATGGCCTAGATTTTGGTAGGATCCAACTCAATCCATTTATGGCTGACTAGGAATCCTAGCAACTTGCCTGATTTAACGCCAAAGGCGCACTTGGCTGGATTCAACTTCAAGTTATACTTACGCAACCTGTTGAATAGTTTCCTGAGATGGTCTAAGTGGTCTTCCTCCCTCCGGGATTTGACAATGATGTCATCCACATAGATCTCTATCTCTTTGTGCCTTAAGTCGTGGAAGAGAGCCATCATAGCTCTCTGATAGGTGGCTCCGGCATTGATGAGGCCGAATGACAACCGTCTATAGCAAAATGTTCCACAAGGCGTGATGAAAGCAGTTTTCTCACGATCTTCCTCAGCAACCATGATTTGATGGTACCCCACAAAGCAATCAGCAAAGGAGTACATGTAGTATTGAGCAGTATTGTCAATGAGAATGTGGATAAAGGGTACGGGAAATCTATATTTAAGGTAAGCTTTGTTCAAGTCTCGATAATCCACGCAGACTCGCACCTTTCCTCCAGGTTTAGGCACGGGAACAATGTTGGATATCCACTCAGGATATATGGACACCGTGATGATGCCAGCTTGAAATTATTTCACAATTTCTTCTTTTACCTTTAAACTCCACTCAGGTTTAAATCGCTTGAGCTTTTGCTTGACTGGCTTGAATCCCTCTTTAATGGGAAGGCGATGAAATATAATGTCAGTGGACAAACCCACCATGTCTTCATGAGACCATGCAAACACATCCTGGAATTAGGTTAGTAGCATTAACTTAGGGCTTTCTAAGGTTCCGAGATTGAATGAAGTGGTTTGATCAAGGTTGGGTTTAGGTTTGTCTCTGACCCATTCTTGAATTTTCGGAGGCACCTCAATGTCCTCATGTATTTCCATTAAGGCTGAATTCATCTATACATCAAAGTTACAGTCTTTGTGGAGAAGCGGCACCATATCAGCAAGTATAAGCACATCTAAATTCAGTGGTCCTAAAACAAAATATGCTTTCACTTAGTATATATGAAAAGGTTTGATCATACACAGTGTAAGCATGTACTGGCAAAACGATAGCTAATACTGTACAGAAAAGTAAGCAGTTATGATATTTACAAGGCAGAAATAGTTTCTGCCCATTTTACCCTTGTCTACCAATGCAAGGAGTGCTACTCCAATTGGCAAGGGCAAAGTTCGGGTGGATTGTAGTGATGGAGGGAGTGTAATCATCCTCCCTTTCCCGAATGATGGCCATTATGTCTGAGCAATCATCGTCTGGGGTGTGTCTATTTGTATGCTCGTTATGAACAATGATGCGCATGCCTGACATCATTCGTATGACATCTTGTTTAATTCTTTATTTCTCTTCCTCCATGGCGGGATCTGGAACAAAGACTTCTTTCGCCTTCACTGGTACCGACTTGGGAAATAACAGAGCCATCACGTTGGCTGGCACCTTTACAAGAGGTTGTGCGGACTCAGCAGTGGTAAGTGTAGATAAACGTCGTGTAACTAAAACTGGAGGAATCTGAGTACGTTTATGTGGACTCTTGTTACTAGAACTGGCAGAATAGCCTACCCCAGCTGTCCCAGTTTGACTGATAACTTGGATGGAGTACTTAATACCCTGATGGTCTTTACCCAGCCCTTGTCCTGGCTGATGACCCAAGGATATCATTTCTTGAGTAGCCGACATCACTTCGGGAGAAATCTTGGGTATGCGAGGTGGCGTTCTAATAGCATGGTACTGGATGTTGCTCACCTCTAAGGCATGAAAACTGACTGGTTCAACATCTGAATTAACGTTGATGTATGTTATGTCATTATATGGAGGACACTCCGGCTCAGCGTTGATTGTGATTAGGCTATTGTTGATAATGTATTTTAACTATTGATGAAGGGTGGAGGGGACTGCCCCTGCCATATGAATCCATGGTCGTCCTAAGCGCAGGTTGTATCCCGAATCTATCTTGAGTACATGGAAAGATACGCAGAATGTATGGGGACAATTTTTGATTATCAGTTCAATTACTCCGACTGAATTTTGGCGGGCTCCATCAAAAGCTTTGATGACTGTATGGCTGCTCCGGATTCGGTTGAGATTGATATTCATCTTCACCAAGGTAGCATATGGACATATATTTAGAGATGAGCCTCCATCTATCAAGACTCCAGCTAGCATGTATCCGGAGGACAAGACCGTAATATGCAACGACTTAGAATGACCGGTCCTTCAAGGGATGTAAATCATCGATGAAGGATATCACATTGTTGTTGAAAATGTGATCAACCAAATGTTGAAAATTTTCCGCATCCACTGATTTTGGTAGATAGGCTTTGAAATTTAAAGAGGTACACTTAGAAGGGGGGGGGGGGGGGGGTTGAATAAGTGTAGGCACAAACTATGTCCAACTTTTGTTACTTATAAAAATTCCTTTGGATATTTAATGCAGCAAGTTGGATTATGACTTTCACGTATAAAAATTAGATATTATTTAATTTTAAGTCAACCAATTTACTAATATAAGTGGATATGGAATGCAGGCTACTGGATAGATAAAACACAAAATGTAATCACATAAACACCAGAATTTTTACGTGGTTCAACTACTACCTTCTAGAATAGTAGCCTAATCCACGTCCAATACCAACTAGTATTGGAGACTCACTTTTTATTAAACTCTTCCAATTACAATACAAGTTCTAGCAAGTTGAACACCTTTGTTCCCTGTGCACGTATGCACTCTTAAGCACCTATGATTTCCTCAAACTTGACTGTAATGAATTATCAACCCAAACAGAATTACACAATAAAATATTGATTGAGATAAGGAAAATTAAGATACACACTAGAGGTCTAATGATCAAGCAATATATCACTTACCAACTTAAGGCTCTAGTATGAAATGATATGCAAGAAGAATATTACCAGAGTATGTTCTATACAATCTTCTTAACTGAAGCTCTTTTCTTAAAGCAATCAATATTGATCAAGGAGAAAAACAACTTTGTGACCTGTATGCTTTGAAGATACTGTATATGTTTTTTGTGTCCTTCTCGTTAAAGGGATCAGTCCATTTCTAGTTTTTTTAAAAGCATTACCGTTGCTTATTGTCTATGCGTGATATAATCGTTAGAGATAGTATGCATAAGTCACGTAATACATAGAATGTCATCCGGAGACTACGCTAAAAGTCAAGACATCCTTTATATGTATATTAGTATAAAGCACGTCATGATTTAGTATACAATATAGGCGTTTCTTAGAGATGACTGAGAAAATCTTGCTTAATAGATATTCCTTCTTTATCTTTTTGGATTTCTTGTCATATGGCAGCTTTCTTTTTGGCAATATCCAGATATAATCAATTGTCATCATGAAGCAGATTTTCTTTAATATAACAATCTAATGATGTTCCTTAATCTTTGCTTTTATATAAAACACGGTATTAGCTAGCTCCCTTAATTGTTTGCTCAGAATTAATGTCCTTGATTTATGAAGCATGATTTATGGTATGACATGTTTTGTGCTTACCGCGAATCAAGTTGATGACAATGAATAATTTATGGTATTTTATTAAATCAAGCATATACTCCAGATTACCATATATATTGGTTAACATACTTTGATTCCTTAAGTTATGATAAGCAGTTTCGGCCATGCATATTATGGCTAGTGAATCAGTAGGTGGCATCAAGTATGAGAATGCAAGTGTATATGCAATGCACATGTCCTAGAGCCTTATTTTGGAAAGTAATAGATGCTAAGATCTTACATATATTCCTAGGACTAAAATTTTCTTTTCTTTCTTCAAGGATGTCTTGGCTTTGTAATTTCTTCCTTGATGTTCCTGAAATGTCATATCTTTCCCTGAAATGTGATATAGCATGATTAGTGGAATAATAAGGTCATCATCAAAATATGGAGTGTGACATAAGTCAACATTCTCCCCCTTTTTGATGATGACAACAAAATAATTATGGCTCCCCCTAAAACCATGCATTTCAAGAGAGTTATAGCTCCCCGTCAATTCATGCATATCCATACTTGTTAGAGTTAACTATTGACTGCAAATATGCAGTGTTTGAGTAACCCTGCATTTTCTGGTTAGTCCACAACATGTTAATCAAAGGAATATAATAGACTATTAAACCATCATCTAGAAACTTTTAAGCAAAAAAATATAACAACCATTAAAACCATAGTTTTTAAACCAGAAGTCATTATGCATGAAAAGTAAAAAAAATTGAAAAGATTGTCTTGAAAGCTCTTGAAAGCAAGCATGCAAGCATAATTCATCTCCCCCCTTTGGCATCCATCAAAAAAGAGGTGTCTAGAAGGCCAAAAGGGGCAGGGTGTCTAATCATCTTCTGCATTAATATTAACGTGGTTGGCTTCGCGGGCAGTGAAATATGGCCGGTGGAGCCTGCGGTGTTCAATCTCTTCCAGGGACATGGTGTTAGCGAATCTGGGAGGACAAGCAATGAAGGTAGGATAGAAAGTAGTATGCACACAAGCCAATCATGTTTGATGATAAAGCATATACTTTGTAACAATCTTATTCATTTATTAATAAAAAGTATTAATTTATTAAAGGCTTTTAATTATCTACATGATGCTGTTTTATAATATGTGATAAACCCATAGTTTTAAGCAATGCTTTTAGAATAATGATGATGATCATTCTAATGAGATCTAAATTCTTAGAAAGCTTAAAACTAAAATAGTTCCCAATCATTGGATTACTAAATTGGGGATTAGTGAATCCAGGATAGATTGGTACACACGTTGCTTGCTCATTGGATGAGGATGATTGATCTCATGATCATTTTGTGTGGAGACACTAAAGCAAGTATGTAGGTGCTTATTAGAGAATAAGTTCCTTTGAAGCGTGGCTCGCTAAGGAATACCTAATGGAGTTTTATTTGCTGTCAATAGGAATTCTGTAGTGATAGTAGTACAAGTGATCCTTGGACTTGAGATCATCATAGTATCTTGTGTATGATGAGTTATACTTTGACTTATTCCTTAAGACCCTTAGGGTATATCAAAGGGTATGCTTGGGTATAATTAGTTGTACATGGAGATAATGTATGATTAATAAAGAATCTACCACTTATTAAAAGAAGAGAAATGTCCTATGTGATTCGATAAATGACAACCCGGTAGTCCTTGGTTAAGGCGTAATGAAATTAGAAAGGAGTTTCTAATTTGCATTATTTTGAGTTGTGCATTTAAGGATCGAAATACATATAATTAAATAAAATAAGACTTGACGGTAATTCCATGTCTTATATTTAATTGGGACATTGTATGGTGGAAGGATTGAATTGTACCAGTAACTATTTACTCAAAGGTTCTTTTATGATTAATGTTGAAATCTATATTATACGGAAAGTCGTTGATCGCTAGGAGGCTTATCCTATTGTAGAATAAATATTATTTATTTAAATAAATTAATTGTTTAATTTATTTATTTAAATAAGATTAGAATTGTTCTAATTGATTTATTCACAATAGGTTTAATATGGAGAACCTAAAGGGTCACACCATAAAAGGAAGAATAATTATTTAAGAAGTTAATGGCATAATCGTAATAATATGTTATGTATATTTAATTTAATCTATGGTGATAGAATAAATTAAATAGCTTAATATTTATTATTTAATATTTTAGAAATATTAAATAAAAATTAATAAGAGGAGTATTATTAATATTATTACAATTATTATTATTATTTTAATTTCTAAAAGAGTTTAGGAATTAATTTAATATAAGTACTCTCATTTATTCCTAATTGGATTAGGAAGGAAAATTAGTTAAAGGAGTTTAATTAATTATCCCTAATAAGATTAGGGAGCTTAATTAATTAAAAGAATTTAATTAATTAAATAAAAACCCAATTCCTTAATTGTTAAGGTGGGTTGCCCACATCTATAAATAAGAGGAGTCTTATTATGAGTGATGGGGGTTGTTGACTTTTACAACATACGTAATAATTCCAATAGTTGGAGAGTACGTTCTTTTCTATAGAGATAGAAAACTAGGGTTTGAGCCAAATACCCATCTTCTTGAATTTTTTATTATTCCTTGGTGGATCACCTCTAGAGGCCAAACACTTGGGTGGCTAACGTTGATCAAAGGAAGGAACCAAACCCAGTGGATTCAAGTTGAACGCGAAAGGATTTGGAGGTGAACTTGTACCTGAGGAAGCTCGATCTTCAAGGGTATGATTTTATTCTTTATCTTTTCGTTTAATTAATAATTGTGCATAAAGGGTGATCCGGGTATATGGTTTGTAAAATTTTTTAAACTCTGATTTTTTCACGTTTCCGCTTATTTATGCAATTTGATTGCGTTCATGAATATTACAAACCTAATAGACATGGTCCAGAAAGTTGCCTTGATATTCAGCCATCCAATTGCATTGTGGCCATTCAGGTATGCGAGATTGAACTTGGTCTGCTTGCAGCTCTTCACTGAGGTCATTCATGCGGCGCTCGGTAAAGTGTCCAAGAGTCCCAATCTGATTGCTGATGAATTTGAGTTCAATGCTTAATTGACAGGCATTACGGTTCATCTTCCTTTGTAGGGCTTCTACCATAACTCGAGTGTGCAACTCGAATCCAGCTTGGAGGTCAACGAACTCATCCTCGACATTGTGAAAAACAGAATGAAGATCATTGCGGCTAATAGGGAGTTTGCCTTTTTCAAGTACGGAGAGACGAAGTTGGATATCTATAACATCAGCAGTGATGGTGGCTTGATTGTTTGCGTTGGTATGAAGAAGATTGAGAATCTCAGGGGAGGGAGGTAGTGAAGTAGGAGGTGTTGGAGTTGGAAGTTCGGGTATCACACGTATGAACTTTTCTTTAAGTAGTGTGATATAAGCACCCTTGAGATAGTTGGAGTCGATGGAATCAGTTATTTGGATGGAGCCCTCATTGTCGAGTGGAATTTGAAAGTGACTAAATAATTTGGTGAGGAAGGAGCTGTAAGGTAAGCACTTTTTGGAATGTTTTATACAGTTAACCATGTGTTTGAGCATTATGAGGGAAAAGTTGAATGGTTGGCCTGTCATTATTAAGGCCACTGGTAAATGAAGTCAGCTCCACCACCGAGACGAGGGAGAAGATTATACCATAGCAATTTGTGAAGGACTATTGCAATAGGAGATACTTCGGTGGTTTTAGGAAGGGTGACAGTGGACACAGTTGGGTCATCCATGATAATACAAAGCTGGACAAGAGGAGACAAAGGTAGAAATGAGTCCCTTAAGTGTAAAGGGACAGTCGTCGGTATATGGAATTGACAATATGTTCCCTAAATCCATAGCAGTAATGAACAGAGATTTACCTTTAACAAACGAGGTGTAACAATCGCCATTATTTTCAAGGTTTGTATAAAATTGTTGGACTAATTTTAGGTAAGCTACCGAGGGAGGAGCACTTAAAGAAGATAGACCACATGACTCAAGGAGATGTTGAAGAGGCGAGTTTTGGTAGTAAAACATGTCAACTGATTTTTCATAAACGAAAGATTTTTGATAGATAGAAGACTTAAACCGAAGTTTGAAATTATGGCCTCTAAAGAAATCTTCAGGAACATCATGCAAGGAAACAGATAGAGGAGTTACCATTATCGGAGGTGAGCCAGGTGAAGAGTCTTTGGTCTTTCACCGTTTAGTACCAGTCGATGTCCCGATTGGTGGAGGAGAAGGTAAGCTCGCTTCAAATTCGGCAGGAGATGACTCACCGGAGATGATAGTAACAGAGGATTGCTTTCGTTTCAGTTTTCGAGTGGCAGGAGGCTGAGACGGTGGAGAAAGGGGTGAGACCTCGTCTTCAGATTCATCACGGAGCTGTTTGGCACGCCTAGTTCTCATTGTGGCAGAGTAGGGTTGAGTCGATTGAAATATGCAGAGACTGTAGAGTCAGAGATGGAGCAAGACAGTAAAGTAGTGTTTGTATTTATTTTGGGAACACGTTATCGAGATATGGGAAGTTGTGAAGCCATGTTTGGGAATGGAGATTTTGAACAGATATAAAGAGCGTAATTATGGTAATTAGATATGTCGTGTCTGTCTAATTTCCTTAAAGCATGCAAACCATATTTATATCAGTCTCATCCTGAGTTCCCATCTTAAAGTGCAGAAACGTTCTTCCCCTAAAGGTTTTGTAAATATGTATGCTAATTGGTGCTCAGTGGAGATGAATATTAATTTAATTAGGCCTTTGGAGACATTATCTATAAGAAAGTGGTGTCAGACTTCAATGTGTTTCGTACGATAGTGTAGAAATGGATTTTTAGAGATGTTGACGGTGCTTGTATTATCACAGTATATAGGCACATTGTTACACATAACATCAAATTTCGCACAGTGTTTGACGCATCCACAAAATTTGAGAGCAGCAACTTCCTGCTGCTAAATATTCTCCCTCGGTAGTGGATAGGGCAACTGAAGTTTGTTTCTTGCTATGCCATGAGACAAGACTTTGTCCCAAAAATGTACAAGCACCGCTTGTGCTTTTTCTATCTATTTCACAGCCTGCATAGTCAGAATCTGAATAATCCATTAGATCAAAATTTTCACATTTTGGGTAAAATAATCCTAAGTTGGTAGTGCCACTCAAGTATTTAAATATTCGTTTAACAGCCTGTAAGTGGGATTCTTTGGGTTTGGCCTGAAACTGAGCACATAGATACACAATGTATATTATATCAGGTCTAGAAGCAGTTAAATATAGTAGTGATCCAATCATACCTCTATATTTTGTTACTTCTACATTCATACCTTTTTCATCTGATGTGAGTTTTATTGTTGTACTCATTCGTGTGGTCTTTGAGTTTGAATTGTCAAAGTCGAATCTCTTGAGTAGCTCTTTTGTATACTTGGTTTGATGAATGAATATACCTTCATGATTTTGTTTAATTTGAAGGCTCGGAAAGTATTTGAGTTCACCCATCAAGCTCATGTCGAACTCCTTGTGCATGCATTTGGAAAACCACTCACAAAGAAAATTATTAGTAGCACCGAATATTATATCGTCTACATATATTTGTACAATAATAATATATTTATTTTGATGTTTAATAAATAACGTAGAATCAATTTTACCCCGTATGAACCCATTTGATAGGAGGTACTTACTTAATCTCTCATACCAAGCCCTTGGGGCTTGTTTGAGTCCATAGAGTGCCTTCTTGAGTTTGTATACGTAATGAGGGAACTTGTCATGCTCGAATCCAGGTGGCTATTTTATGTAGACTTCTTCATTTATGTAACTGTTGAGAAAGGCGCTTTTGACGTCCATTTGGTGTAGCTTGAACTTTCTGAAATAGACAAATTCTAGTAATATATGAATGGATTCCAAACGAGCTACTGGGGCAAATGTTTCTTCATAATCTATTCCTTCTTGCTGGTTGTACCCTTGAGCTACTAGTCTAGCTTTGTTTCTTGTAATTGTTCCGTACTCCTCAAGCTTATTTTTGAATACCCATTTAGTCGCGATAATGGATACATCTTTTGGAGGAGGTATCAACTCCCACACTTGACATCTTTTAAATTGTTGTAGCTCTTCCTGCATTGCTAGAAGCCAATTTTCATCAAGTATGGCTTCTTTGGCGTTCTTTGGTTCAACTTGGGATAGAAATGCTGAGAAAGCACACATATTTTGTGCTTTTCTTCTTGTAATAACTTTGTCATTTATGTTTCCAATGATGTTCTCAGGAGGATGGTTTTTGATGTAACTTTCTGATTTTGGAAGTTAAATATCATGTTTAACTTCTTCCGTAGTTTCTGAATTGTGGTCTTGTTGTTCGTCCATTTCAGCTTGCTGGATATGTTCTTGATTTTCGTATTCAGCTTGCTGGATAGAGTCTTGGTCCTGCTGCTCTTCTAATCCATCTTGCTGCATTGGTTCCATGATCTTGCTATTTTGCTTTATCTGGTAGGCTGGATTTGCAGCAGTCTCTAAATTTCATGCATCTTCTTCTCTTTCTTTTGGAATATCATGGTTAGATTAAATTTGACATGTATAGATTCTTCGATACACATCTTTTGCACATTATAAATGCGATATGCTCTACTATTTTGTGAGTAGCTAATGAATATTCCTTCATATGATCTAACATCAAACTTGCCTAAATTTCCATTAGTGTTACGAATAAAACATTTAGATCCAAATACTTTAAAATAGCTTATGTTAGGAAGATGATTATTCAATAATTCATATGGTGTTTTCAAAATGATTGGACGAATCAACACTCTATTTAGCACATAACATGTTGTGTTTACAGCTTCGGCCCAAAATTTCTTAGGGAGTTTACTTTCTTGAATTAAAGTTCTAGTTGTTTCTTGTAATGTTCAATTTTTCTTTTCTACCACTCCATTTTGTTGTGGAGTTCTAGGTGCTGAAAATTCATGAGTGATTCCTTTTTGATTACAAAATATAATAAAATCCTTTTGAAATTCAGTACCATGGTCACTTCTGATTTTTATAAGATTAAGACTATATATAGTTTCCAAATTTTTAATCAGTTTTTCAAATTCTTTAAATGCCTCATCTTTTGTTCTAAGAAAGGGTACCCATGTATATCTAGAGAAGTCATCGACTATCACAAAAACATAGAATTTACCATTTAGACTAGCATGCCTTTCAGGTCCAAATAAGTCGAGATGGAGCAATTGTAAGGGTGAAGAAGTTTATACCATGTTTTTGGCTATGAATAATGTTCTTACTTGTTTTCCAAGTTGAAACGGTTCGCATATACCTTTATTCTCGAAATTCATTTTGGGTAATATTCTTACTAAGTTCTTTGATGACAACTTTTTGATGAGGTCCATATGAACATGTTCCATCCTTCTAAGCCATCGATTTTCTTCATCTTGAATGGTTACGAGACATAATTCTTCCTCCTGTTGCTCAAAATCAAGAGTATATATATTCCCTTCTCATTGGGCAACTAAAGCAGCATTGTTAGTACTATGTGAAATTGTACATTTATCTTTTTCAAAATTTACTTGATGTCCATTATCCATTAATTGACTAACACTGATAAGATTGAACTGTAGACCGTTAACAAGATGAACATTATTAATGTTAACCTTACCATTACCGATTTTACCTTTCTCGATTATTTTGCATAACCGATTATCACCGAATGTGACAGTTCCATGTTTCTTTTTGACATTTAGTTCCACAAACTTAGATTTGTCACCCGTCATGTGACGTGAACATCCGCTGTCAAGAATCCACTTTTGAGGAGATACTTTGGCTTGAAACATACCTGTATAAGAGAGATACAATTTATCTTTTTGGTACCATATCTTTTTGGGTCCACTTGTGTTAGTTGAAATCAAATCACTTTTCTTTACCCATACGGCTTTACTTCGATTGTTATTTTTCTTTCTTGAGCATTTTATCTCTAGATAATCTTTAATGCCATAATTTTTGCAAGTAGTAAAAGGCGTGCAATAATTTAATTTAAATGATGATTTAGATTTGAGAATTTCAACTTCCTTTCTATATGTTGGGTTATAACCTATGCCTTGTTTATCATAACTGGGTCTTTGTTGTCCTAGCATGACATTTAGATTTTCTTCCCCATGAACAAATTTAGCTAGAGAGGTTTTTAATGACTCTATTTCCTTTTGCAGTTCATTAGTTGGAGTTGTTTTATTAATCGATTCATCACCAAATGCATCAATGCACACATCTCTCATTTTTATCTCATTTGTTAATTTTTCAACTTCATCATTTAGTTGTTTTACCTTGTTGAACAGTATATTATTGTAATTATCTAAATAATCATTTTTCGCTGCTAATGCTTTTTCCTCATTTGTGTGTGTTACTTTTTTTAATTCTTTCTTTTCATCTATCAGTGCTTCTACTTTGCCCATTAGAGTGTTTACTAAATCTTTTAAGTACATATTTTTTTCTTTTAATTTTTCATTTTCATGTTTTAAAGTAATAACATCAGAAAGGGGTACCTCACTGGATTCACCTTCAAGTCCCATGAAGCATATTTGAGCCAGTTCATCGTTTACAACTATTTCCACTTCCGATTATTCATCATCACTCCACATTAGGAATGCTTTATGCTTTTTGAACTCCTTATTGCCTTGATTTCCTTTGTTTTTGAGTTGGAAGCAATCCTTTTTAAAGTGACCTGGTCGTCCAAACTCGAAATAGGTTTCTTCAGTTGGCTTGACTTTGTGTTTGTTTGAGTTGAATGTATTTTTCTTTTGATTCTTTCTTTGAAGTAGTCCCTTAAGTCTTTCTTGATATCATGGCTATTTCATCATCCGAGTTATTTTCAAGTTCTTCTTCAAATCCTGCATTTAGAGCTAGCACTTTCTTTCGAGGAACTTCTTCCTCGTCATTATATCATTTCAATTGATGTTCATATTCTTCTAGTTCACCAAAGAGAGTTAATGTATCCATAGAAGAAATATTGAAGGAATCTTGGAGAGTAGTAATTTTAGATGCAAACCTCTTAGGCATAGCCCGAAGTAGCTTACGATTGATTTCGCTTTGTGGAATTGACTTGTCGAGCAACTTCAATGAATTTATAAGTACCAAAAATCGTGCTTGAGCCATCTTTTATTGTTTCGTCTCTTTCTAGTTTGAACATTTCGTAGTCATGCATGAGCATACTTAGCTTAACTTCTCGTACCTTGGAAGTTCCTTCGTGGCTTACCATTAAGGTATCCTAGATCTCCTTTGATGTGTTACATGAGGAGACTTTATCTATTTCGGATTGCACCATGCCGCTGAGGAGAGTGTTCATTGCTTTTGAATCGTATGACACCATGTATGTTTCGGTTGAGTCCATCTCGAGTAGCGTTTTTGGAGTGCCGTCATCTTTCCTTGGGATTACCGGTCCATTCTCTACCACCCACCATTCCCATAGGTGTCGCTTAAGATATATCCTCATCCAAAATTTCCAGAAAAATTATAGTTCTCTATTCCAAGGAGTAGTGGAGGTCGGTTTGTTTATTGGCCTTCATAATGAGCGTTTCCAAGTTGTGCCATGTCAGAATCATTCCCTATAAGTCACCTTTAAGACCAAGATAAGTAGAGCCAAGCTCTGATACCAAATGAAATTTAAAGAGGTACACTTAGAAGGGGGGGGGGTTGAATAAGTGTAGGCACAAGCTATGTCCAACTTTTGTTACTTATAAAAATTCCTTTGGATATTTAATGCAATAAGATGGATTATGACTTTCACGTATAAAAACAAGATATTATTTAATTTTGAGTCAACCAATTTACTAATATAAGTGGATATGGAATGCAGGCTACTGGATAGATAAAACACAAAATGTAATAACATAAACACCAGAATTTTTACGTAGTTCAACTACTACCCTCTAGAATAGTAGCCTAATCCACGTCCAATACCAACTAGTATTGGAGACTCACTTTTTATTAAACTCTTCCAATTACAATACAAGTTCTAGCAAGTTGAACACCTTTGTTCCTTGTGCACCTATGCACTCTTAAGCACCGATGCTTTCCTCAAACTAGACTGTAATGAATTATCAACCCAAACAAAATTACACAATAAAATATTGATTGAGATAAGGAAAATTAAGATACACACTAGAGGTCTAATGATCAAGAAATATATCACTTACCAACTTAAGGCTCTAGTATGAAATGATATGCAAGAAGAATATTACCAGAGTATATTTCTATACAATCTTCTTAACTGAAGATCTTTTCTTAAAGCAATCAATATCGATCATGTAGAAAAACAACTTTGTGACCTGTATGCTTTGAAGATACTGTATATGTTTTTCGTGTCCTTCTCGTTAAAGGGATCAGTCCATTTATAGGCTTTTCAAAAGCATTACCGTTGCTTATTGTCTATGCGTGATATAATCGTTAGAGATAGTATGCACAAGTCACGTAATACATAGAATGTCATCCGGAGACTACGCAAAAAGTCAAGACATCTTTTATATGTATATTAGTATAAAGCACATCATGATTTAGTATACAATATAGGCGTTTCTTAGAGATGACTGAGAAAATCTTGCTTAATAGATATTCCTTCTTTATCTTTTAGGATTTCTTGTCATATGGCAGCTTTCTTTTTGGCAATATCCAGAAATAATCAATTGTCATCACGAAGCAGATTTTCTTTAATATAACAATCTAATGATGTTCCTTAATCTTTGCTTTTATATAAAACACGGTATTAGCTAGTTCCCTTAATTGTTTGCTCAGAATTAATGTCCTTGATTTATGAAGCACGATTTATGGTATGACATGTTTTGTGCTTACTGCGAATCAAGTTGATGACAATGAATAATTTATGGTATTTTATTAAATCAACCATATACTCCAGATTACCATATATATTGGTTAACATACTTTGATTCCTTAAGTTATGATAAGCAATTTCGGCCATGCATATTATGGCTAGTGAATCAGTAGGTGGCATCAAGTATGAGAATGCAAGTGTATATGCAATGCACATGTCCTAGAGCCTTATTTTGGAAAGTAATAGATGCTAAGATCTTACATATATTCCTAGGACTCAAATTTGCTTTTCTTTCTTCAAGGATGTCTTGGCTTTGTAATTTCTTCCTTGATGTTCCTAAAATGTCATATCTTTCCCTGAAATGTGATATAGCATGATTCATGGAATAATAAGGTCATCATCAAAACATAGAGTGTGACATAAGTCAACAGGCTTCTTCTAAAACCTTCAGCAAGATCGTCCGGTGATCCTCGGAAGTCAGGACCAAGTCCAAAATTGAGATTTGGCGTGGAGATTCTTTTAAGCTTAAAGCCACCTTGGCTTCGTTATGACCCATAGTGCGGAGGAATTCTTCAATCTTCTCCATGGATACTTTCCCCTTTGATTTGATGGTAGACTTCATCACCCGTTGGGGAAGATACAATGGATTTTCCTTCGACACTGCAGCAGTTGTATGCGAGGTTGATCCTTCACCGTCTCCATAATTCCATGGAACTTTGTGTAAGCTAACAATAGGATATTGTGCTCTGCATAGTAAGTTGATTGGCTCTGGAGCGGCCACTTTCAAAGGATTGTTGCTTCCTCTGAGTTGAATTGCTGGTATAGTGAGCGGTTTGACAATGTTATCAGTCTCAGCAGATAGAACTGCCACTAATCCCTTCCACTTAGTAAGACATGTATTATCACTCCACTAAGCACAGTATCATCATCTGCTAGTTGCAGGACACCGCTGTCAATGAGATTCTGGATAAGGTGGCGGAGTGCCCAACATTCTTCTGTGGTGTAACCACGAGAATGGGAGTGATATTAACATACTCCATCAGAATTGTACCGTCCTGAATGGTTATTGATTGTAGGTAGAAGGGAAGTGATCCTTCCTTAATTGATTAGCATCTGAAGTATTTCTTCCATAGGTTGGCCCAAGTATGTAAATTCCCCTCTATTGGCAAAATCCCGATGGGCTTTGACATCCGCTCTCTTTGTCACTTTGTCTTCCAGCATTTCATTTTCTGAAAGTGATGAGGGAATATTCATGAAAAGAGGAAGGATACTAGCATGCTCCTGGCTGACTAATTAGTGTGTCACTTGATGATGATAAGTCACCAATTCTGTCAATTGCTCAATCTACTTGCATAGAGCTTTCATCTTACGTTCCATTGCAAACTGGAATTTGGTATAATCCCACTTGTCAATACCGTCTTTGGGGGTCTGGGAGGACTCACAGTTAAAATTGGAATTCTGTCCATTGCTCCAATTAATCATGTAGTCCTCTTCTTCTTTATGTTGAAGAAGAGGATTGTCTTGTACGTGAGGTTGATCTGGTTTGGTGACCACGATCTCACTGTTGTCTATCAGGTCTTGGATTTTGTGTTTCAAGGCCCAACAATCTTGAGTATAATGTCCAGGTTCCCCGGCATGATAAGCACATTTCCGAGAAGCATTAAAACCCCATCCATTAGGGCTGGCTGGTGGAAGAAGATGCGTGATTTTCTTCTGTGTTTTCAGAAGAGTGAGAATATTCTCGAGTGTGTTCCCTAAGGGTATAAAAACTCGAGGGCGTTTATGTGAGGGCCCCAAATCCGAGGTCCCGAATCACCGCGGATCTGGTTCGATCATTCTATCACTATTACTATATTTACGGAAGTTATAAACATAAATTGTTTATACAATACATTACACACTATTCCCCAAGGTCGAGTAACCTTAACTTATACACAATTCATAACTATCTAACACATACCATCATTATCAAACTATACTATTACAAAACTAATCGCACACATTAACTTTAAGCTGGAACTATCTTTAACCTTTCCTTATATCCGACGCGTTCGTCTTAATCTGTAATGTTTATCATGATATAGCAAGGGAGAGCATGAAAGTTGCCCAGCAAGTTTAAGTTCAATAATATAACGATATATCATGATTGAAAGAATCTGAATAATAAGCTAGCTATAATTCAATAATATAATTGTGAACTAGCAGGAACAAACTTTTGACTGAACAAGTATTGAACATGAATAAATATATCTGAACCAAACGATAATGAAGGTGATCGACCTTTCATACGACTTATACATGCAATATATGTACAGTACAATTCATGGCAACCAAAGAATGATTAACCATAAGCTTATTCGAATAAAACAACTCTTAGTAGAGTTAAGTAAAAACAAACTTGCCTAAGCGAATTTGATTACCGCTCACTTGATTTATAACGCTTTATCAGAAGACCTAATATTAGTAATATAGATCTCAATATTAGAATAATATCATCACAATATAATATTATAATATATATATATATATATATATATATATATATATAATAACATAAACACATAGCACATAACCATATAAAATACATTCAAAGACATAAAACTTAGCATCAAGTCAAACTATTTAAGTCCAAGAGTTGAATCAACAAAATTCTAACATCCGTGATTCTAGTGGGACAAATTTGAGTTTAAGTTCAATTAAACTCGGCTAAACGCTTAACTATTATTTAAGATAATTTATTAACGATTGAAATATTTTTAAAAGCTCGTAATAATTTTTAAATAATTATTACTATTTATCTTGATTTTCAATCATTAAACTCGTATATAAATGAATTAAATATCACTTATTTCTTTTATCATTTATATTTATTTATTATCAAATATTAATGAAATACATGACATAATATTATAATATATTTATAATATCACAAAGTATTTTAATACTTTAAAATCACCTTTATATGATTTTTAAACAATCAAATTCATTATCCAATAATTTTTTTAATATTAAAATATTAATATTTTCATGACAAAATATCAAAAGTTATATTTTATAACTTAAAATATTTTATAATCCTTAAATCATTTTTATATAATTTATAAATCATTAATTCTATTTTCCATAATTTATTTAATATAGTTATTAAATAAACTAATTATCATTAATATTAATTAATTAATAAAATTCATCACAAAATATTAAAAGCCACTGATAATAACTTCAAATATTTTATTATACATTAATATTATTTTCATGAATTAAAATCATTTTTAAATAATTTATTTAATATTATAACTAAATAAATTAAATACCATTTATATTCCAAAAATATTAAATATTTATGAAATATACTCAAAATAATTAAAAACTATTTTTTAGATTTTAAAATAATTTTTTGTAATTTATTTAGTATTTTTAATAATTAAAAACTATTTTTTTCTATTTATTAATTAAGATAAATAATTTTCAGAATTTAATATTTATTAAAATGGCCCTAGAGTGACAGAACCGTCGCTATAGGTGTTCTTGGTGTTCATAAGCCTAAACCTATATTTCTTGTCAGTGAGCAAGGGGGGTAGTTTGACCACAAATAGATTAGTGTTCGTGTTGCTTTCTGGGCAAAAATTTGTTTTCAGGTTGTAGTACGTATGTAATACTACCATAATATACCACGTTCATGACCATTATACATAATAATAGAGAGATCTAAGTCTCCAAAAACCTGTCAGACGCTGTTCTTCAATTTCTGGGTTTTCCAAAAATTGAAGAATAGTCGAGATACCTACTTTGGATCCATATAGTTTGCATTCTATGACTTGTTTGTGTGATATAAAAATTCACAATTATAGTCATGATGTCAGAGTACAACCTCATAACATCATAACAACATAAAAACATCAGCTACACAAGATCTGGGCCGGTCAAACTACCTGACAAGAACTGTTCTTCAACAAATTATGGGTTTTCCAGAATTTGTCCAAGGCAGTTGGTCAACGCATATTTGACCGCGATTATCCTGCATTTCAGTGATGATCTAAGTGATCTAGTGAATTTAATATATAGTATACATTTTTGGCTACAATAACAAAACAACAACATGGACAAAAGATCAAACGACTGCAAGATCATAGGCTTGCAAAAGCTTGTCAGGCCACTTGGAAAATTCTGGGTTGCCCAGATTCAACTTTTCGTGGCCGGTCAATGACCTTGGACTGCTTATAACTTCCGATATACACATGATCTGAACTTGATTCAAGTTCCAGATCATAGTCCACATGGCAAAGAACAGATGTCTAACATAAAAACACACCTAACCATTAACACAGAGAGATCTATGAGCCCTGATATTCGGTTGTCAGACCAAAATTTAGGGTTCATAGATCAGTTCTAAAAACATTAATTTCATGCATCAAAATGATATAGATCTAAGTTTTAGCAACCCATATCATCAAGTGACACCGTTGTAGACACTCAAAATTTCCTGTATCGCTATCACTAACATTACCGGAGGATAGATTCGTCTTTTAAGAGGGAACCCTGAAAGACAATTCATATCCATACCGGATACTACCGGAAGTTCAACATCAACCCCGAGATCACTCGAGTAACAATTCAACCTCGGAGATAACCCCGAGTCCGCAGACACAATCTTGGAACACACCACGGAGAAGACCGATTAATCTCAAGATAACACAAGAGATATCCGGTCGATCCCAACCATGGGAATAGCCCCCAACCTTGGTGATAATCCCAAGGAATACAGTTTCGGCGATAACCCCAGAAATGCTTGTTTCAAATGCGACCAACTTCAATCTCGACGCTCACAACGAGATACCCTGTACCAACCCGACGATAACATCGGGAAGACATTCACACCTCAAAGATGACAGTGAGGACCTTCAACAAATTGCAGCAGTCCAATCTCAGCGAAGCCTGAGCAACGTCTGCTTTAGCAGCCCAATCCGGCGATAACACCGGTGAGGGGCAACATTATCATCTCGCCAACACAATGCCACGCCACGTCATCTCAACATCTCTACGCAACAATGTCCCACAAGACTAATCAATCCCGAGTGACTATTGTGCGGGGTAACGGATGAAAGTTGAAGCTTGAAGATCGGAGGACATCGTCCAATCTTCAATGACTTCGTACAAACTCTAATCCCATGCCATCGTACAACTCTCGACAACGGCGGTCCGAAATAGGTCCTGAACACCTCAAACGGATGCCCGAATTGCACTTCTTAAAGTTCGAGTGGTCATTACAGTGCCCGAGTGCACGTACTTCGAGACGACTTGACCCAAAAAATCCGGGCCCACCTGAGTTTCCTCTGGTACACCTGCGGCTCAGCCGCAGGTACACTTGCTGCTAAATTGCCTATAAATAGAGGGCTTGGCTGCCCATTTTGAAAAAAAAGGCGAGGAAGCCCTGCCCAATTTGCTCTGCACTCACCCCGTGCAGTGTACTTTCCCCTTTTAAACACATGTGAGCTCATATATAGCCTCTTTTGTACCTACAAAAGCCAGTGTTTACCCACTCTAAAGATATAGAAGTCTTCTTTGGCAGTTAGCTATAAGCCTTCTCACACACTTTAGAGTCTTTCTCTTCATCTCTGCACACACCCTTCTTCACGTTGAGAGTCGTGTTGCGCGCATTTGCCCGGACTTTGGTTTGTGGTTTTATTTCAGCTTCTATATATATATATATATTATATATTGACTAACATTATCGAGTTATGCCTCGACTGAGCCTAGATTTTGATGCAGGCGTTTATTTACTTTATATATATATATATATATATATATATATATATATACATTTATATAAATTAATTGTGTGTAGAACTTTGTTCGATGAGCCTGAACTTAGAGTGCAGTGCATTTAATGCTTTAATATATATATATATATATATATATATATATATATATATATATATATACATTTATATATATTAAGCGTGTGTGGGACTACATTCGATGAGCACAGATTTTATATCCGGTACGTTTATTCGCTTATATATATATATTTATATATATGATGAGTGTGGTTGAACTACCGCTCGATGAACACTGGATTTTATATCCAAGGTGCGTTTATTAAACATATATATATATACTTATATATATGAGCGTGGTTGAACTACATTCGATGAGCACTGAATTTTATATCCGGTCGTTTATTCGCTTATATATATATATATATATATATATATATATATATATATATATATATATGAACTATGGTGAACTGGATTTTATGATCAAACAGTGCGTTTATTTTATATATATATATATATATATATATTCTTATATATATATATATATATGTTATATAGATATATATATAATGTTATGACGCCCAAAATTAGGTATACATCACCTATCTTGGGTAGTCGGATACATGGTCTGAATTTAAATACAACTTACTAATATAAATATCGTGTACAATCGACATAAGCTGTAAGTGTGAATACAAATATTGTCTCACGAGAGAGATCATACAAACTCAAAAGGTCCTCATTACAATTATTATCACAATATTTCATGAGAATAGTGAGGACTACTAATGCTATCCTCTCGGACCATTACTTCGTTCCCACGACTCGTCCTAGCTATATTCTCATTTCACAGAGAAGAGCAGGTGAAAGAAAGGGTGAGCTCAACTAGCTTCAAGAAGAAATATTATGACTAAAATAATGCAGAATAAATTATCATTAGCCTTGACGGTGTTAAAGCGATAAAATATAATAAACATCAAGTTTAGCTGCAAGTGAACCAATGAATCCATTAAAAGAGTCAAGTAGAAAATAAAATCTACTATCTTTTATGATTTAAAAGGTTTTCATCCTTTGTTATAATGAGACTAAACTTTAATAAATATTCTACATCATCGAATTACCCCTTTTTTATGGCCAAGGATATTCTTTAGTATCACGACCACAATTATTCTCGCACTACGGGCCAAGAATATTTGTGTATTCATTAATGGTCATGATCATGCCAACAATCGTCCATCAATGCACTACAGACCATTGAGGATTTTACCACATCATTTGTAACATTACGGTGCGTGATTATGATTACACCGATAGTCTCTGGTAATCATAATCATACCAAGTCCATCTATACTTCTGAGTGCCATGAGATGACTTTCAACATAATATAAACATGAGGATGATGACAATGATATAAGAATTCAATAAAAAGTTCAAGAATTAATTTATCTAGGAACCAATAACATCCAAATCAGCCATCGACGATAATCTTTGCTTTGAGAGTAAAATTCAAGAATCTTTGAGAAGAATATTTCCATGAAAGGATCTTTGGATGAAGCGCAAATATCAAGGATATTCCACTAATTTCATGGAGTATAGAAGTCAAAGTTTTAACCAATGGGTATAATAAAGAATGGAATAACAAAAGAAATCACCATGCATGCGATATAAACTTACAGGCGAGTTATTCCAATGAATATTAAATAACGGAACCCGGTCCGTAGTAAACGCGCATGCACAGGATATTCAGCAGAATAATAAATAATGGAACCGGTCCTGCGTAAAACACCGTGAGCAGGATGATGTTCCAATAGAATAATAATAAAGCGGAACCGGTCGAGGTGTAAAAACACATGAACGAGGATGTTCGATAGAATAATAATAAAGAGCGGAACCGAGTAAATTGTAAAACACACAGACAGGATGTTGATGAATAATAGAAGAATGTCACCAAGTATAGGGTAAACCACGTATACAAAGTTATTCAAATAATAATAATAAGAATGGAATAACAGTTCTCTTCATGAATAAGAAAGAATAACACCCCTTACTTTTAGTAGGAGATTGAATCTGCAGTAGTGTAGTAACAAAATACTCTTCTTCTTTCTCTCTTATTCTCTCTATAGCTTGAATGAATTAAGTGAAAAATAATGAAGCACTAGGCCTCTATTTATAGAAGATTTCTAGCTTAGCACCGCCATGTATGAAAAGGCAAGTGGTTTGGCGCCTATAATGTGAAGCGACAAGTGGTTGGCGCTTTAATGTGAAACGACAAGTGGTTCGGACTCGCTGTATGTGAAAGCGACAAGTGGTTTGGCCTTTTGTAATATGAAACGGCAAGTGGTTTGACTTACGGTAAAGGTAATTACTATTGACGAAGGTAATTATTATTCACAAAGGTAATTACTATTCACATAGGTAATTCTTCGACGAAGAGACCCTTAGATGATGACATATGGGCCCCCATAAAATAATCAAACTTACCACAAAGCGTCTCATAACATGAGACTCTCTATATACATCAAGGATTGAATAAATATTACCACAAATCATTTTATTTTTAATCAACACATATTTAATCTTTCAACAATTATTAATCATTTATAACTTGTCGTCTCAATTATTGATTTAATACTATAACATATTATACAAATGATCTTTGTGACAATAATTGAATCAATAATATAAAGGGATATGATGCACGCAATTCATGTAGTAATAATTGAGCATAGGTGAGTGACTTCTCACGTAAGCATCGATAATCAATATCGTGTGCTACTATACAACTCTGGCGTATTCTTCGTACTTTTTACAACCGGGTAGTTCAAGCAGTTTTAACAGTAACTAGTTATTTTTATAGAAAGATAATTTTGTCGTTTTCTAACTACTGACAATACTTCCGTTATTGAGGGTCCACCAATGATTGGTAGTGTCATATACGAATATTCCCCGACAAAAAAGAATATTCCGGACCAAAGCGAATATTTTATAACAACTTGCTTACTTTGCAAAATTTATAAATATTACCCACAACTATAACATTATATCAAATTATTCCATAATATTCAAAAATAATATTTATAGAAAATTCATCTTTATTTATAAAAGTTGGGGTCTTACAACCTCCCTTCTTATGAAATTTCGCCCTCGAAATTAGGGTACGATACGGTATGTCGAAGAGGTAAGGATACCTTGATTTCATTTGATTCTAACTCCCAGTCATTTCCTCAACATCGTGGTTCCTCCACAAAACTTTGACTTTGAGGTATAACCTTGGAGCGTAGAATATGTTCCTTCTTATCCAAGATTTGAGCAGGAACCTCTATATCGTCAAATCTTGGCTATTTCGTCAGGTTCTAACTCAATAATGTGGTTCGGGTCTTTCACATATTTACGTAACATGGATATGTGAAAACGTTATGAACACGAGACATACTTGGCGGTATGAAAGCGAGTCTATAGGCCACGATTCCTCCTACTCGATCGAGGATTAAAATGGATAGATGAATCAAGATTGAGTTTTCTCTCTTTCCAAATCTTGTAACTCCTTTCCATGGACCAACTCTTAACAACACATGATCTCCTATATCGAATTCCACGCCACTTTCGATGAAGATCGGCATAACTCTTTTGTCGATTTTGTGAGGTTTTTATCGTTCTTGGGATCGTTTGAATCTTTTCAGAAGTCACACGTACCAACCGGTCCCAACAACGTTGCTTCACCCACCTCATCCCAGATCTTGAAGAGCGACACTTTCTTCCATACAACGCTTGAATGGAGCCATACGATACTTGCTTGATAAGCTGTTGTTGTAGGAAAACTCCACCAATGGTAAGAACTTGTCCCAACTTCCTTGAAATCAAGGACACGAGTCTTAATAGATCTTCAAGAGTTTGAATAGTCCTCTCCATTGTCCGTCAAATCACGAGGATGATATCGAGGCTAAATCGTAAGTTTGTGTCCATAGCTTTTTGCAAACTAACCCAAAATTGTGAAGTGAATCTTTGGTCTCGATCGGAGACTATGGATCTCAAGCATACCATGCGGTCTTACAATCTCGTTTATGTACATACTGAGTAAGGCGTTCAAGTGTATAAGTTTTTCGTGTCGGTAAAAAATGAGCGGAACTTGGTCAATCTATCAACAATGACCCAAATCGCATCTATGCCTTGAGAAACCTTAGGAAGGCGGTAGCTTGAAATCCATGGTAATGTGCTCCCATTTCCATTACGGAATTTCAAGTGGTTGTAATGGACCTTTTGGTAGTTGATGCTCGCTTTAACTCATTGACAAGTTAGACACCTTGAGATAAACAACGCTATCTCTCTTCATATTGCTCCACCAAAATGTATGGCCGAATATCATGATACATTTTGGTACTCCCAAGATGGATTGCAAATTGTGTGTTATGCGCCTCCATCATGATATTATACTTTAAATCGGTCGTTAGGAACACAAAATGCGGAGTTGACTCAAGTATTCCTTCTTCATCGATTCTTGCTTCTTAAGATAGCACCTTCTTGCATTTTCTTCCTCATATCATATCGCCTCCAGTGTCCGCAGAGCTTGGCGGCTTTAACTTTATTGATTAAAGTCGGTTCTACTCGTATACTCGCTATCATCACATGCGCCCCAGAGTCTTTAACTCTATCTCCATCCTTTGCAAGTCACACAAAATGGGCCTGCGTTGACAATATCGCTTTTCATACTTGCATATGATCTTCTACTCAATGCGTCATCGACTACCGCGTTCGCTTTTCCAAGATGGTATTGGATGGCATGATCATAATCTTTCAATAGTTCAAGCCAACGTCGTTTGTCGCATGTTGAGTTCCTTTTGAGTGAAGAAATATTTGAGGCTTTTATGATCCGTAAAGATCTCCACTTTCTCCCGATACAAGTAATGCCTCCAAATTTTAAGTCTGAAGACAATCATTGCCAACTCTAGATCATGAGTAGGATAATTCCTCTCATATTCTTTGAGTTGTCGCGAGGCATAGGCTATAACTTTTCCATGTTGCATGAGAACACATCCCAACCCTTTGCTAGAAGCATCTTTGTAGATGACAAATCCCTCAAGGCAGATTGTATTGTCGAGCAGTCTTTGAAATAAGTCTCCTCTTGAGTTCTTGAAAACTCTTCTCATATTCTTCGCTCAATAGAACTTTGTATCTTTCCGAGTCAATTTGAGTCGATGGAGTAGCGATTCGAGAAAATCCTTCCACGAATCTCCGATAAGAACTAGCTAAAGCGAGAAAGCTACGTACTTTGGTCATTGATTTAGGTTGTTCCCGGCTTTGAATAGCTTGATCTTTCTTTGGGTCAGCGGATATTCCATGACTTGATACCACGTGCCCAAGGAATGCTACTTCTTCAAGCCGAACTCGCATTTCTTCAACTTGGCATAAAGCTTATATTCACGAAGCTTTTGGAGTGTCGACCTCAAGTGTTGCTCATGATCTTCACGGCTTTTGGAATAAATAAGGATGTCATCAATAAAAGGCGACCACAAAGTGATCCAAATATTCCTTGAATACTCGGTTCATCATATCCATGAAGGCGGGAGGAGCATTAGTCAATCCAAAGGACATGACTAGGAATTCATAATGCCGTCTCGGAGTTACGAAAAGTCTTTGGAATGTCGGTGGTTCTAATCTTCAATTGGTGATATCCGGAGCGAAGATCAATCTTTGAAAAGAATTTGGCTCCTGCAAGAATTGGTCAAACAGGTCATCAATACGTGGCAATGGATACCTATTTTTGATGGTGACATGATTGACTCCAGATAATTAATACAAAGTCGCATACTCCCATCTTTCTTCTTCACGAATAGAGCAGGAGCACCCCGAGGAGAAGTACTAGGGACGAATAAAGCCAATGTCTAACAATTCCTGCGGTTGGGTCTTTAACTCTTGAAGTTCAATAGGAGCCATTCGATATGGGGCTTTGGAAATAGGTTTTGTCTAGGGTTCAAGGTCGATACAAAATTCAATTTCACACTCTGGGGTAGGCGGGGAAGTTCTTTGAGAATCGTCGGAAATTTATTAACAATAGAAATATCGTTGAAGCGGCGTATTTTTGTTTAAATCGTGACATGAGCTAAGAAAGCTTGACATCCGTTTTTTAATAAGCGAATAACTTTATGGCTTGAGATAGTAGTGATTGATTTTAATGGTTTGGTCGCTTGAATTCGCATAATAGGTTGGTTAGGAATATGAAAGCTAACAACCTTACGAAAACAATCAATTTTTGCATGATAAGTAGTTAACCAATCAATCCCTAGAATCACGTCAAATGCAAGTATTTTTAATGAAATAAGATCGACGGGTAATAATGAGAGTCTGATTTGAACCAAACAAGACTTATAAATAGTGGATGTAATGAAGGTTTCTCCCAGCGGAGTTTCCACGAGATAAGTCAAAGTCTAATTTCTCCGGTCAAATTTAATCGATGAGCGCAAGTAGGAGAAATAAAGAATGGGTAGAACCCAGGTATCAAATAAAGTATAGACTTCATTAGAGTTTATGATAAGCTTTACCCGTGATGACCTCATTCGGGTTCCTTGCTCTCTGGGAGGTCACAACAAACGCTCTCCCTTGCACTACCGGTTTTGACTTTTCTGGGACGGCCTTTGGTGCCTCCATCCTAGTTGAATTTGTCTTTGGTAAATGACAAAATTGAGCTAAGTGACCTTCTCTTCCACAATTATAACATGCTTTGGACGGCATGGCGCAGTTTGGACTGATGTGTCCCTCTCCTCCGCATTTGAAGCATATGATAGGTGGTCTTTCTCCTTCCTTAACAACAGGTCTTTGGTCTTGGCGTCTTTCCATCATTGTTGAATCTCCTTTTCTTGAAATGTACATTCTTATTGTTTTGGCCTTGATTACCAAGAAGTGGTTACCATATCGGCTTTATTGATTCCTCCACACTTGTTGTCACAGCTTCGATGACTACTCTCATTTGGTATTATAATTTTTGCGTTACGCTCTCTCTTTTAGTTAACGTTGACTCGTTATCGCGCTCCACTAAGCGAGTCCTATTTACAACATCACGAATACAAACACGGTTTATGAGAAATAAGATGTTGGCGTATCTCAAACTTCAAACCTCTTAAAAACATTCGCGCCATTCTCTCTTCATTATCCACAAAGTGGGGCCTTATGGCCGTGATAACTCGCAAATTTTGCCTCGTATTGCGACACGGTCATATTGTTTTGTTCAACTTGATAAACTCCACCTCTTTCAAGTGGCGAATACTTTCGGGAAAGTATTTGTCGTTGAACGACTCTGGAACTTCTCCCAAGATATCTTGATCTACAAGGTTGAGTCGTTTCCGATTCCCACCGATGTCGCCTCTCCGCTCAACATAAAAGCGACAAAGGAACCTTTTGCTCCTCGGAGTATCCCAAGACATGAAATATCTTGGTAATCTGCTTTATCCATGCTTCCGCTTGAAGTGGTTTTGGCTCTCCTTAAACTCCGGTGGTCCCGGCTCCTTGAATTGTTTAGCGGTGACCGCCTTGAGAGTTTTCCATGTTTCTACCTACGTTTTTGGGCAAGAGTCGCTCTCTTTCTTTGTTGCATGAATTGCATAAAGCCTCTAAACATTTGATCATTCATCATTTGGTCGGTGTTGTTGTTTGCATGAGGATTATCGCCTTCACGATGCACATTATCACGATTATTGATATGTGGTGAATCAGCGATCGCTTTGTGCTCCATTCTTATTCTCAACATTCTCGGATGTCATTTTTTAGATACGCCACAAAACAAAAGGTTAATTAACATGTAACATATTATCCCTATATTACGTGAGGCCAATAAAATAGCACATAAACTTAGGTAGTTCATACTAGCGAAGGTATTCCCGTCTCTCCCTCCTAGTACTATTCTCACATCTTAGCGGGGATCATATCCCTAAGCTCGATACCTAATTGTGACACCCCCAAAATTAGGTATACATCACCCTATCTTGGGTAGTCGGATACATGGTATGAAATTTAAATACAACTTACTAATATAAGCGTAGGTATGCAATACGATATAAAGCTGTGAGTGTGAATATAAATATTGTCTACTAGAGATCATACAAACTCAAAAGGAGTCCTCATTACAATTATTATCACACTATTTCACAGAATAGTGAGGACTACTAATGCTATCCTCTGGACCATTACTTCGTTCCCCGACTCATCCCAGCTATATTCTCATTTCCTGAAGAGAACAGTGAAAGAAAGGGTGAGCTCAACTAGCTCAGTAAGAAATATTATGACTAAGATAATGCAGAATAAATTATCATTAGCCTTCAACGATGTTAAAGCGATAAAATATAATAAACATCAAGTTTAAGCTGCGGTGGAACCAAAGCAATCCATTAAAAGAGTCAAGTAGAAAATAAAATCTACTATCTTTTATGATTTAAAGGTTTTTCATCACTCATTATATTTTGAGACTCAAACTTTAATAAATATTCCACATCATCGAATCACCCCTGCACTTCTGGCCGAGGATATTCTTTAGTATCACGACCACAATTATTCACCCGCACTACGGGCCAAGAATATTTGTGTATTCATTAATGGTGTGATCATGCCAACAAGCTGTCCATCAATACACTACGGGCCCTTTGTGGATTTTTACCACATCATTTGTAACATTACGGTCATGATTACACAAGAATAGTCTCTCGGTCATAATCATACCAAGTCCATCTATGCACTACTGAAGCCACGAGATGACTTTCAACATAATATAAACATGAGGATGATGACAATGATATAAGAATTGATAAAAAAAGTTCAAGAATTAATTTATCTAGGAACCAATAACATCCAAGCTATCGACATGATCTTGCTTTGTAGAGTAAAATTCAAGAATCTTTGAGAAGAATATTTCCATGAAAGGATCTTTGGATGAAGCGCAAATATCAAGGATATTCCACTAATTTCATGGAGTATAGAAGTCAAAGTTTTAACTTATTTGGGTATAATAAAGAATGGAATAACAAAAGAAATCACCATGCATGCGATAGACCGCATTGCTTGGTGAGTTATTCAACGAGAATATTAAATAACGGAACCGGTCGGGCGTAAACGCATACAGACGAGGATATTCCAAGAATAATAAATAATGGAACCGGTCGGCGTAAAACACACGCAGAGCGGGATGTTCAACAGAATAATAATAAAAAGCGGAACCGGTCAGGTGTAAAACACACAGACAGGATGTTCCAATAGAATAATAATAAAAGCGGAACCGGTGGGTGTAAACACACGAGACAGGATGTTCCAGCGAGAATAATAGAAGAATGTCACCAAGTATAGGGTAAACCACGTATCACTGAGGTTATTCCAATGCAGAATAATAAGCAATGGAATAACAACAGTTCTCTTCATGAATAAGAAAGAATAACACCCTTACTTTTAGTAGGAGATTGAATCTGCGGTAGTGTAGTAACAAAAATACTCTTCTTCTTCTCTCTCTTATTCTCTCTATAGCTTGAATGAATTCGTGAAAATAATGAAGCACTAGGCCTCTATTTATAGAAGATTTCTAGCTTAGCACTTTTGCCATGTGAAAAGGCAAGTGGTTTAGCGCCTATAATGTGAAACGACAAGTGGTTCGGCGCTTTGTAATGTGAAGCGACAAGTGGTTCGGCCTTGTAATGTGAAGCGACAAGTGGTTCGGCCTTTGTAATATGAAAGCGGCAAGTGGTTTGACTTACGGTAAAGGTAATTACTATTGTGAAGGTAATTATTATTCACAAAGGTAATTACTATTCACAAAGGTAATTACTATTGATGAAGAGACCCTTAGATGATGACATATGGGCCCCCATAAAATAATCAAACTTACCACAAGCGTCTCATAATAGACTCTATATACATCAAGGATTGAATAAATATTACCACAAATCATTTTATTTTTAATCAACACATATTTAATCTTTCAACAATTATTAATCATTTATAACTTGTCGTCTCAATTATTGATTTAATACTATAACATATTATACAAATGATCTTTGTGACAATAATTGAATCAATAATATAAGGGATATGATGCGGCCAATTCTTTGTAGCAATAATTGAGCATAGTTGGTGACTTCTCACGTAAGCATCAATAATCAATATCGTGCTACTATACAACTACGCGTATTCTTGTGCTTTTACAACCGGGTAGTTCAACAATTTTTTTCAGAGTAACACCTCCTGCCGTTATTTTTATAGAAAGATAATTTTGTCGCTTTTCTAACTACGACAATACTTGGTTAATGGGGTCCACCAATGATTGAGCCATCATACGAATATTTCCGACAAAAAGAATATTCCCGGACCAAACGAATATTTTATAACAACTTGCTTACTTTGCAAAATTTATAAATATTACCCACAACTATAACATTATATCAAATTATTCCATAATATTCAAAAATAATATTTATAGAAAATTCATCTTTATTTATAAAAGTTGGGGTCTTACTGACTCCCTTCTTATGAAATTTAAGCCCTCGAAATTAGGGTACATACACTGGTATGTCGAAGAGGTAAGGATACCTTGATTTCATTTGATTCTAACTCCCAAGTCATTTCCTCAACATCGTGGTTCCTCCACAAAACTTTGACTTGAGGTATAACCTTGGAGCGTAGAATATGTTCCTTCTTATCCAAGATTTGAACAGGAACCTCTCTATCGTCAAATCTTCCGCTATTTCGTCCGATTCTAACTTCAATAATGTGGTTCGGGTCTTTCACATATTTACGTAACATGGATATGTGAAAAGCGTTATGAACACGAGACATACTTAGGTGAAAGCGAGTCTATAGGCCACAGTTCCTACTCGATCGAGGATTAAAATGGACCAGATGAATCAAGGATTGAGTTTTCCTCTCTTTCCAAATCTTGTAACTCCTTTCCATGGACCAACTCTTAACAACACATGATCTCTATATCGAATTCCACGCCCTTTCGATGAAGATCAACATAACTCTTTTTGTCGATTTTGTGAGGGTTTTTATCGTTTGCGGATCGTTTGAATCTTTTAAGTAGTCATACGTACCAAACCGGTCCCAACAACGTTGCTTCACCCACCTCATCCCAACATCTTGAAGAACGACACTTTCTTCCATACAACGCTTGAATGGAGCCATGCCAATACTTGCTTGATAGCATTGTTGTTGGAAAACTCCACCGATGGTAAGAACTTGTCCCAACTTCCCTTAAAATCAAGGACACGAGTCTTAATAGATCTTCAAGAGTTTGAATAGTCCTCTCCATTGTCCGTCAAATTCGAGGATGATATGCCGAGCTAAATCGTAAGTTTGTGTCCATAGCTTTTTGCAAACTAACCCAAAATTGTGAAGTGAATCTTTGGTCTCGATCGGAGACTATGGATACTAACATACCATGCGATCTTACAATCTCGTTTATGTACATCTGAGTAAGGCGTTCAAGTGTATAAGTTTCTCGTGTCGGTAAAAATGAGCGGACTTGGTCAATCTATCAACAATGACCCAAATCGCATCTATGCCTTGAGAAACCTTAGGAAGGCCGAGAATGAAATCCATGGTAATGTGCTCCCATTTCCATTACGGAATTTCAAGTGGTTGTAATGGACCCTTTGGTAGTTGATGCTCGCTTTAACTCATTGACAAGTTAGACACCTTGAGATAAACAACGCTATCTCTCTCTTCATATTGCTCCACCAAAATGTATAGCGAATATCATGATACATTTTGGTACTCGAGAGATGGATTGCAAATGGTGTGTTGTCGCCTCCATCATGATATTATACTTTAAATCGGTCGTTAGGAACACAAAGTGCGGAGTTGACTTTCAAGTATTCCTTCTTCATCGATTCTTGCTTGGCCTAGATAGCACCTTCTTGCATTTTCTTCCTCATACGCATCGACTCAGTGCGTAGCTTGAAAGCGACTTTAACTTTATCGATTAAAAGTCGGGTTCTACTCGTATACTCGCTATCATCACATGCGTCCCTGGAGTCTTTAACTCTATCTCCATCCTTTGCAAGTCACACAAAATGGGCCTTTGCGTTGACAATATCGCACTCATACTTGCATATGATCTTCTACTCAATGCGTCAACTACCACGTTCGCTTTTCCAGGATGGTATTGGATGGCATGATCATAATCTTTCAATAGTTCAAGCCAACGTCGTTGTCGCATGTTGAGTTCCTTTTGAGTGAAGAAATATTTGAGGCTTTTATGATCCGTAAAGATCTCCACTTTCTCCCCATACAAGTAATGCCTCCAAATTTTAAGTGCAAAAGACAACAATTGCTAACTCTAGATCATGAGTAGGATAATTCCTCTCATATTCTTTGAGTTGTTGCGAGGCATAAGGCTATAACTTTTCCATGTTGCATGAGAACACATCCCAACCCTTTGCCGAAGCATCATCTTGTAGATGACAAATCCTCAAGGCAGTTGTATTGTCGAGCAGTCTTTGAAATAAGTCTCCTCTTGAGTTCTTGAAAACTCTTCTCATATTCTTCGCTCCAACCGAACATTGTATCTTTCAAAGTCAATTTGAGTCGATGGAGTAGCGATTCGAGAAAATCCTTCCACGAATCTCCGATAAGAACTAGCTAAAGCGAGAAAGCTACGTTACTTTGATCATTGATTTAGGTTGTTCCCGGCTTTGAATAGCTTGATCTTTCTTTGGGTCAGCGGATATTCCATGACTTGATACCACGTGCCCAAGGAATGCTACTTCTTCAAGCCGAACTCGCATTTCTTCAACTTGGCATAAAGCTTATATTCACGAAGCTTTTGGAGTGTCGACCTCAAGTGTTGCTCATGATCTTCACGGCTTTTGGAATAAATAAGGATGTCATCAATAAAGGCGACCACAAAGTGATCCAAATATTCCTTGAATACTCGGTTCATCATATCCATGAAGGCGTAGGAGCATTAGTCAATCTAAAGGACATGACTAGGAATTCATAATGCCGTCTATCGAGTTACGAAAAGCCGTCTTTGGAATGTCGTGGTTCTAATCTTCAATTGGTGATATCCGGAGCGAAGATCAATCTTTGAAAAGAATTTGGCTCCTTGCTAATTTGGTCAAACAGGTCATCAATACGTGGCAATGGATACCTATTTTGATGGTGACATGATTCAACTCCAGATAATTAATACAAAGTCGCATACTCCCATCTTTCTTCTTCAAGAATGAAGCAGGAGCACCCCGAGGAGAAGTACTAGGATGAATAAAGCCAATGTCTAACAATTCCTGCGGTTGGGTCTTTAACTCTTGAAGTTCAATAGAGTCATTCGATATGGGGCTTTGGAAATAGGTTTTTGTCTCGGGTTCAAGGTCGATACAAAATTCAATTTCACACTGGGTAGGTAGGCGGGAAGTTCTTGGGAATCGTCGGGAAATTTATTAACAATAGAAATATCGTTGGGAGCGTATTTTTGTTTAAATCGTGACATGAGCTAAGAAAGCTTGACATCCGTTTTTTAATAAACGAATAGCTTTATGGCTTGAGATGACCGTGATTGATTTTAATGGTTTGGTCGCTTGAATTCGCATAATAGGTTGGTTAGGAATATGAAAGCTAACAACCTTACGAAAACAATCAATTTTTGCATGATAAGTAGTTAACCAATCAATCCCTAGAATCACGTCAAATGCAAGTATTTTTAATGAAATAAGATCGACAGGTAATGTGAGAGTACAGATTTGAACCAAACAAGACTTATAAATAGTAGATGTAATGAAGGTTTCTCCCAACGGAGTTTCCACAGATAAGTCAAAGTCTAATTTCTCCGGAGTCAAATTTAATCGATGAGCGCAAGTAGGAGAAATAAAAGAATGGGTAGAACCGGTATCAAATAAAGTATAGACTTCATTAGAGTTTATGATAAGCTTACCCGTGATGACCTCATTCGGGTTCCTTGCTCTCTGGGAGGTCACAACAAAACGCTCTCCTTGCGCTACTACCGGGTTTGACTTTTTCGGGGATGACCTTTGGTGCCTCCATCCTAGTTGAATTTGTCTTTGGTAAACGACAAAATCGAGCTAAGTGACCTTCTCTTCCACAATTATAACATGCTTTGAACGGTATGGGCGCAGATTTGGGTGATGTGTCCCTCTCCTCCGCATTTGAAGCATATGATAGGTGGTCTTTCTCCTTCCTTAACAACGCAGTCTTTGGTCTTGGCGTCTTTCCATCATTGTTGAATCTCCTTTTCTTGAAATGTCCATTCTTATTGTTTTGGCCTTGATTACCACCGAAGTGGTTACCATGCTCGGCTGTTGATTCCCTCCACACTTGTTGTCACCGCTTGATGACTACTCTCATTTGGTATTATAATTTTAAATACCGCTCTCTTTTAGTTGCGTTGACTCGTTATCGCGCTCCACTAAGCGAGCCCTATTTACAACATCCGAATACAAACACGGTTTATGAGAAATAAGATGTTGGCGTATCTCCGACTTCAAACCTCTTAAAAACATTCGCGCCATTCTCTCTTCATTATCCACAAAGTGGGGACGAACCGTGATAACTCGCAAATTTTGCCTCGTATTGCGACACGGCCATATTGTTTTGTTCAACTTGATAAACTCCACCTCTTTCAAGTGGCGAATACTTTCGGGAAAGTATTTGTCGTTGAACGACTCTGGAACTTCTCCCAAGATATCTTGAAGACAACAGGTTGAGTCGTTTACCGATTTCCCAAGATGTCGCCTCCGCTCAACATATAAAGGCGACAAAGGGAACCTTTTGCTCCTCGGAGCATCCCAAGACATGAAATATCTTGGTAATCTGCTTTATCCATGCTTCCCTTGAGAAGTGGTTTTGGCTCTCCTTAAACTCCGGTGGTCCCAGCTCCTTGAATTGTTTAGCGGTGACCGCCCGAGAGTTTTCCGTGTTTCTACCTACGTTTTGGACAAGAGTCGCTCTCGCCTGCTGTTGCATGAATTGCATAAAGCCTCTAAACATTTGATCATTCATCATTTGGTCAGTGTTGTTGTTTGCATGAGGATTGTCGCCTTCCTGATGCACATTATCCTAATTATTGATATGTGGTGAATCAACGATCGCCTGTGCTCCATTGCTATTCTCAACATTCTCAGATGTCATTTGTAGAGTAAAATTCAAGAATACTGAGAAGAATATTTCCATGAAAGGATCTTTGGATGAAGCGCAAATATCAAGGATATTCCACTAATTTCATGGAGTATAGAAGTCAAAGTTTTAACTTATTTGGGTATAATAAAGAATGGAATAACAAAAGAAATCACCATGCATGCGATAGGTAACCGCAAAGGCGAGTTATTCAATGAGAATATTAAATAAAGGAACCGGTCGACGTAAAAGCGCCGCAGACGAGGATATTCCAACAAAATAATAAATAATGGAACCGGGTCCGGCGTAAAAACACATGCGAGACGGGATGTTCCAGCGAGTAATAATAATAAAGGCGGAACCCAGTCAGGTGTAAAACACACACTGTGAGTGATGATTCCAATAGAATAATAATAAAAAGCGGAACCGGGAGTTGGTGTAAAACACACATGCATGGATGTTCCAGCGAGAATAATAGAAGATTGTCACCAAGTATAGGGTAAACCACGTATACAAAAGTTATTCCAGCGAGAATAATAAGCAATGGAATAACAAAGTTCTCTTCATGAATAAGAAAGAATAACACCCTTACTTTTAGTAGGAGATTGAATACTGCTTGAGTGTAGTAACAAAATACTCTTCTTCTTTCTCTCTTATTCTCTCTATAGCTTGAATGAATTCATGAAAAATAATGAAGCACTAGGCCTCTATTTATAGAAGATTTCTAGCTTAGCACCTGCCATGTGAAAAGGCAAGTGGTTTGACGCCTGTAATGTGAAACGACAAGTGGTTCGACGCTTGTAATGTGAAACGACAAGTGGTTCGACGCCTGTAATGTGAAACGACAAGTGGTTCGACGCCTGTAATATGAAACGGCAAGTGGTTTGACGTCTGGTAAAGGTAATTACTATTGTGAAGGTAATTACTATTGTGAAGAGACCCTTAGATGATGACATATGGGCCCCCCATAAAATAATCAAACTTACCACAAACGTCTCATAACAGACTCTCTATATACATCAAGGATTGAATAAATATTACCACAAATCATTTTATTTTTAATCAACACATATTTAATCTTTCAACAATTATTAATCATTTATAACTTGTCGTCTCAATTATTGATTTAATACTATAACATATTATACAAATGATAATCTTGTGACAATAATTGAATCAATAATATAAGAGATATGATGCAAAGAATTATCGTAGCAATAATTGGCGTGTGGTGAGTGACTTCTCACGTAAGCATCAATAATCAATATCGTGTGCTACTATACAACTACGCGTACATCGTATTTTTTACTACTGGGGTAGTTCAATAGTTTTAACAGTAACACCTCTCCGTAGTTATTTTTATAGAAAGATAATTTTGTCATTTTCTAACTACGACAATACTTAGTTGTGGGGTCCACTAATGATTGAGTCATACGAATATTCCACGACAAAAAGAATATTCCCCGACCAAACGAATATTTTATAACAACTTGCTTACTTTGCAAAATTTATAAATATTACCCACAACTATAACATTATATCAAATTTATTCCATAATATTCAAAAATAATATTTTTAGAAAATTCATCTTTATTTATAAAAGTTGGGGTCTTTACGTTTATTACTTATATATATATATATATATATATATATATATATATATATATATATATATATCATTTACGTCCCGGAGTTTACTTGCGTGGTGGTTAATCGCTTCTGACTTTCTTTACGTTTCGATCTGCATGGAGTTTACTTCGTGGCAATTGATCGCTTTGTACAACTTTATTTACATTTTGACCTGCCTAGAGTATCCTTCGTGGTGGTCAATTAGTATTTACTGACTTTATTTACGTTTCGTCACTTTGGAGTTTCCTTCGTGGTGGTTGATAGCTTTTAATGTGACTTTATTTACGTTTACGATTCTCCGTGGAGGTGCTTCGTGGTTATATATATATATATATATATATATATATATATATATTTACAACTTTTATATATATACTGCGCATCGCTTTCATACAAATTGCGATGATTCGTGCGCTTTAGGAATCATGTGATCACAGATTCATCCCATTGAATCTAAATTCGGTTCCCGTGATGTACATTTTCAGCTGTAAGCAGCTTGTATATTATTCTGCGTTGTCTGAATTTCCTCAGATGGTTTCCATACCCACGAGGAAGTCGACATTATTTTCGTACGAATGCCTCGCATCTGTCAAATAAAGTTAATCAAGCCGAGCACTTAATAAAATGGGAGTGTAAAAGGTCTCAATTACTATTGAACATCAGGGTTTGAAAAACCTCTTTTATAAAACATCACTGCCATATCTTGCATAAAATTGAATTTTTACATAAATTCAAACCCTATGTATATAGGTGCGAACGAGGCCTCATACTACTTCCAAATAACAGCACATTGACCCCACACACACACACACATTCAGATAACAGTTTCTTGAAAAGAGGCGGTCACCGTGGTAACACGGATGTCGGGGGGTGCCTAACACCTTCCCCCCGCATAACCAAGTCCCCGGACCCTAATGAATCTCAGTTTCACCGACCCGTTTAGTAGTGTCACATCACTGGGTCAATGTGCAAACCTTTTCTTGGTTGTGTTGGTACAACCATTTAAAAAACCAACTGGCGACTCTTAACAGTCCATCGTCGACATTATACATGTCGGACCTTTTTCACTTGTTTTTTCGAACAAATCTCACCTAAAATGAGAACACCAAAGAACAAGTAACGGAAAGGGACATCCAAAAATCCCAACGTCAACAGGTGGCGACTCTGCTGGGGACTCCCGTAAGAGGACTTAAGCCGCTATTACAATCTTTTCAAAACTGTTATCTGCTTATATGTTGATGTTGCATTTACATTTGATGAATGTGTACGAATGCATTTCCTTATTACACTTAGTGCTTCGCTCTATATCTGCTTGTGATATTAGTGTTTCGCACCATATCTGCTTGTGATATTAGTGCTTCGCACCATATCTGCTTGTGATATTAGTGCTTCGCACATGTCATCATTTTTATACGGTGAGACGCGATGTATGTGAATGTATGTTGTGTGGTCCCTCCACCTGGAGGCTATCCCGTCGGTGTTTGATTACTGGACTCGTGAGAAGACTAATTCTCCGAGGCTCAGGAAAGGCACCACCCAAATTCGCTCCAGTTGAAAGACCGGATTAACTTCCCGTCAAGTATATTGCGATGATTTGGGAACCTTCATGCCAAAAAGCCGCGAGAGTAACCTAAGATAGGTCGACCTCGATAAACCCAAAGCGGAGGAAAGTCTCTTCATGCTCTCTCATTTCGAATTACTTGTAAACACAATTACTTGTAATTTCATTCCATATCTATCTCCATGTAATGAGAAATATGAAGAAATGTGTACACATACATATTTTAATTAACATGCTACAAACAGCTGACATCCATTTTGCAGGATATAATTCCTAAAATGGACACATCACATAGCATGTTATTATCCACATTCCCTAAAGACTAAACTATACAAGTCTTTTGCATGGAATCAATCGGACCTACTACCCGGTCAAAGTCCAAGAGGGCAACGCGCCTTCAGTCAATCACGTCGTCATCTGACCAGACTGAACTTAATCCAGTTTCTCGCAAAGAATTCGACAGATAAAGCAAACAAATTATAGATTTGGCTGTTCTACTCAAAGAATTACACCAGTCTAATCAGGGTCCAAAAATACCCGTACATGCTGAATGCTCCACACAAGGAGGAATCCCGGTCATTACCATACCTGAACTACAGTTGGATATGACCAACAAAACTCATAATGTTGCCCATCCCACTGGAGACCCAGACACTAGTGACATCAAAAAGAAAGTCCTCCAAATGGAAGAGACCCTTCATGCTATCAAGGGAATTGGAACACACGGGAGTGTTTCATATGTTGATCTTTGCATTTTTCCTGGTGTTCATTATCCAGAGAAATTTAAAACTCCTGACTTTGAAAAATATGATGGGTTAGGAGATCCTTATACATATTTAAAGGTGTTTATTGGGGAACTTGGATCTTATGCAAAGGATGAAAAACTCATAATGCAATTATTCCAAAAGAGTCTAACTGGAGAAGCCCATTCGTGGTACAAAAGATTAGATAACTCTAAGATCTATAGCTGGGAAGAGCTAGCACATGATTTCCTCACACAATACAACTTTTAGTCTCAGATGTCTCCTAATCGATATCAAATTACCATGATCAAGAAACAGTCTAACGAGTCTTTTAGAGAGTATGCTCAAAGGTGGAGACGTCTGACTGCCCAAGTTATTCCTTCCATGACAAAATAAGAGATGGTCATGACTTTCATAGACATACACGAAGCTCCCTTCTATGAGAGAGTTTTAGCCGGCATCGGCAAACCATTTTCTGAAATGGTCAAACATGGGGAGATGGCTGAGATGGGATTGAAGTGCGGAAAGATTCAAGACCTAGTGCACTCAAAGTCAGTATCGATCACATCCAATCTGGAAATTATGGGAACAACCCCCGGAGGGTCCATAAAAAGAAAGAGGAAGATATTTCCCTGATACTACAGGGGAAAAAAGGCAATCAGAACATGCCTATTCAAAGGAGAAACTATACTCCCTTTCCAGCACAGTTTGTAAACCCTGCAATACCAAAAGGTGGAGAAGTCAAACACCCTTGAGTGTTTACACCCTTAGGGGATACCCTCGAGAACATTCTAAATCTTCTGACAACATAGAAGAAAATTACGCATCTTCTTCCACCAGCTAGCCCTAATGGACGGGGTTTCAATGCTGCTCGGAAATGTGCTTATCATGTCGGGGCACCTGGACATGATACTTAGGATTGTTGGGCCTTGAAACACAAGATCCAGGACCTGATAGACAACGGGGAGATCATGGTCACCAAACCAGATCCGCCTCACGTTCAAGACAACCCTCTTCCTCAACACAAAGAAGAAGAGGTCAACATGATCAATTGGAGCAATGGACAGAGTTCCAATTTTAGCTGTGAATCTTCCCAGACCCTCAAAGACGGTGATGATAGATGGGATTATACCAAGTTCCAGTTCACAATGGAACAAAAGATGAAAGCTCTCTGGAAAAAAATTGAGCAATTGGCCAAACTGGTGACTTATCAGCATCAAGTGACAGACCAGTTAATCAGCCAGGAGCATGCCAGCCTCTTACCTCTTGTCATGAATATTCCCTCATCACTTTCAAAAAATGAAATGCTGGAAGACAAAGTGACGAAGAAAGCAAATGCCAAAGCCCGTCGGAATTTTGCCAACAAAAGGTAATTCACCTATTTGGGCCAACCTATGGAGGAAATCCTTCATATGTTAATCAATGAAGGAAGGATCAGTTCCCTTCTACCTCCAATCAACCCCCGTTCAGGACGGTACAACTCTGATGGAGTGTGTCAATATCATTCCCAGTCTCGCGGTCACAACACAGAAGAATGTTGGGCACTCCGCCACTTTTTTCAAAATCTAATCGATAGTGGTGTCCTGCGCCTAGCGGACGACGATACTGTGTTACGTGCAAGTGAGAATTCAGGTCCGACTAAGTGGACGAGTGTGGTAGTAGTCATATCCACTGAAACTAATGGGATTAACACATTACTCACAACACCAACAATTCAACTCAAGGGAGGCAACTATCCTTTGAAAGTGGCGGCTCCCGAGCTAATCAACTTGCCGTGCAAAGTACAATATCCTATTGTTAGCTTGCGCATAGTTCCATGGAATTATGGAGAAGGTGAAGGATCCACCTCACATACAACTGCTACAGTGTCGAAGGAAAATCCACTGTATCTTCCCCACCGGGTGATGAAGCCCACCACCAAATCAAAGGGGAAAATACCCATGGAGAAGGTTGAAAAATTCCTCCGCGCTATGGGTCATAATGAAGCTACGGTGGTTTTAAGCTTGAAAGAAGCTCCACAACAGATATCAATTTTGGACTTGGTCCTAACTTCCGAGAATCACCAGAAGGTCTTGCTGAAGGTTTTAGAAGAAGCCTATCTACCAACATTAGTCGATACGAAAAAGTTTCAACATCTAGTTGAGCACATTTTCAACAACAATGTGATATCCTTCACTGATGATGACATACCGCCCGAAGGGACCGGTCATTATTGCAAGCCGTGCACATTGCTTGGTCCCACATCCTCTCGGATATATGGTAGCTGGAGTCTTAATAGATGGAGGTTCATCTCTGAATATCTGTCTATACGCTACCTTAGTGAAGATAAATATCAATCTCAACCGAATTCAGAGTAGCCACACTATCATCAAATCTTTTGATGGAGCTCAGCAAAATTCGGTCGGAGTAATTGCGCTTCCAATCAAAATTGGTCCTCACATATTCTGCATATCTTTCTATGTACTCAAGATAGATTTGGGATACAACTTGCTCTTGGGACGAACGTGGATTCACATGGCTAGGGCAGTCCCCTCCACCCTTCATCAACAATTGAAGTTGATTATCAACAATAGCCTGGTCACGGTCAACGCTGAACCAGAGTGTCCTCGACACGGGGACATGCCATTCATCAGTGCCAATGAAGATGTTAAACCAGTCAGTTTTCATGCTTTGGAAGTAAGCAATACCCAATACCATGCTATTGGAATACCATTGCCCGAACCCAAGATTTCTGCCAAAGTAATGTCGGCTACTCAAGAAATGATATCGTTGGGTCATAAGCCGGGACAAGGGTTGGGTAAAGATTGTCAGGGTATCAAATACCCAATTCGATCAACCAAGCAAACTAGAACAGCTGGAATAGGCTATTCTGCCAGTTCTAGTCATAGGAATCCTCATAAGCATCAACAGATTCCTTCAGCTTCAACCGTGTGGCGTTTATCTTCGCCTTCAAATTCTGAGTCCGCACAACCTCCCGTAAAGGTGCTAGCTAATGTAATGGCTATGTTATTTCCCAAGACGGTACCGGTGAAGAGAGAAATTCTTTGTTCCAAATCCTCCAGTGGAAGAAGAGGAATGAAGAATCAAGTAAGACGACATCCGAATGATGTCAGGCATACGCATCATCGTTCATGACGAACATACCAACAGATACACCCCAAACGATGATTGCCCAGACGTAATGGCCATTATTCAGGACAGGGAGGATGATGACTATCCCTCCATCACTGCGGTCCACCCGGACTTTGCCCTTGCCAATTGGAACAGCATTCCTTGCATTGGTCGACAAGGGTAAAACGGGCAGAACTCTTTCTACCCTGTAGATATAATAACTTCTTAGTTTTAGGTACAGTATTAGCAGTTTATTTTGCCAGTATGTGCTAACACTGTGTATGATCAAAACATTTCATATATATTAAATGAAATCATATTTTGTTTCAGGACTCTGAATTTAGACGTGCTTGTACTTGCTGATATGATGCCTCTTCTCCACAAGGATTGTACCTTTGATGTAGAGATGAATTCAGTCTTGATGGATATACAGGATGACATTGAGGTGCCTACAGAAATTTAAGAATGGGTCAAAGACAAACCTAAACCCAACCTTGATCAAACCACTTCTTTCAATCTCAAAACCTTAGAAAGCCCTAAGTTAATCCAGATTGGTTCAGACCTTACCCCAAACCAACGAAATGACATGGTTACGCTATTAACCCAATTCCAGGATGTGTTTGCATGGTCTCATGAAGACATGGTGGGTTTGTCCACTAACATTGTCCTTCATCGCCTTCCCATTAAAGAGGGATTTTAGCCAGTCAAGCAAAAGCTCAAGCGATTGAAACTTGAGTGGAGTTTAAAGGTAAACGAAGAAATTGTGAAACAATTTCAAGCTGGCATCATCATGGTGTCTACATATCCTGAGTGGATATCCAATATTATTCCCGTACCTAAACCTAGAGGGAAGGTGCGAGTTTGCGTGGATTATCGAGATTTGAACAAAGCTTGCTTAAAAGACAGCTTTCCCATGCCATTTATCCATATTCTCATTGACAATACTGCCCAATACGACATGTACTCCTTTGCTGATTGCTTCGCGGGGTATCATCAGATCATGGTTGCTGAGGAGGATCGTGAGAAAACTGCTTTCATCACGCCTTGGGGAACCTTTTGCTATAAACGGTTGTCATTCAGCCTCATCAATGCTGGAGCCACCTATCAACAAGCTATAATGGCTCTTTTCCACGACTTAATGCACAAAGAGATCGAGATCTACATGGATGACATCATTGTCAAGTCCCAGAAGGAGGATGGCCATATAGACCATCTTAGAAAGTTGTTCAACAGGTTGCGTAAGTACAACTTGAAGTTGAATCCAGTTAAATGCGCCTTTGGTGTTAAATCAGGCAAGTTGCTAGGATTTCTAGTCGACCACAAAGGATTGATTTGGATCTCGCCAAAATCCAAGTCATCACGAAAATACCCATTCTCTTAGATGGAAAAAAAGAAATACGGGGATTTTGGGAAGAATCAACTTCATTAGCGAGGTTTATCTCGACTCCACATGACAACTTTGTGAGCCAATCTTCAAGCTATTAAGTAAGAACTCCTCCATGAAATGGAATGATGAGTGTCAAAATACCTTCCTCACAATCAAGAAATAGCTAGTTAAAGCTCCCGTCTTGGTACCACCCAGGGATGATGTTCCCCTATTTATATACTTGTCCGTAAGTGACAATGCCATGGGCTGCATGCTGGGACAGAAAGACGATAGAGGTCAAGAACGAGCTATCTATTACCTCAACCAAAGGTTCAACAGCAGTGAACACAAGTACACTCTGATCGAAAAGACGTGTTGTGCTTTAGCATGGGCTTCCATGAGATTACAACATTACCTCCATGGTCACATAACCAATCTCATATCCCGCGTGGATCCTCTCAAATACATGTTCAACAAACCGATGTTAAATTGCCAGCTGTCCAGATGGCAGTTGATCCTACAACAATTTGACATCGTATATGTGACTCAAAAATGCATCAAAGGTCAAGGAATTTCGCATCAACTGGCCACCGCACCTTCAGGGGATTTCAAACCCTTGGAAACATATTTCCCCGATGAAGGAGTAATGTGTGATCAAGAACACCATCGAGACGATACTCGCTTGGTCATGGAAGATGTATTTTGATGGAGTATTAATATGGAAGGTTCTGGAGTGGAAGCGATTCTAGTATATGATCTGGGGGAAGCGATATCGTCGCCGCCAAATTGCAGTTTGTCAGTACCAATAATACGGCTGAGTATGAAGGCTGTCTCATGGGGTTAAAACTTGCCCTTTCATTGGGTATCAGGCAGTTAACTGTCTTTGAAGATTCAGAGTTGGTAATCAGACAATCCACCAGAATCTATCAAACTAAGGAACTACATTTGCTGCCTTACCATCGGCAGGTTTTGAAGATGGCTTTGGAGTTCGAAGAAATCTCCTTTCTACACATTCTTCATAATAGGAATGACTTTGCGGATGCATTAGCAACCTTGGCCTCCTTTATTCGCATATCAGATAAGGAACACTTGCCAAGCGTCACGATTTCCCTGCACAAGGCCCCAACCTATGGGAATTACGTTGGAGAAGTATCGGATGAGCTACCTCCCATCCAACATCCTTGGTATCAGTATATTAAGGAATATCTGCGAGAAGGATCTACACCCGCTGAGGCAAGCTCGACTGAGAAAAGGCGGATCCATCGACTTGATATGAAATTCTACCTGAGTGGAGATGCGCTCTATAAAAGAGATGCGGGACTAGGTCTCCTCAGATGTTTAGACAAAGCTCAAGCCCAAAGGCTTATGAATGAAATCCATGGCGGAGTCTATGGCCCCCACATGAGTGGCCCCCTCCTTGTTAAGAAAGTCCTCAGGATAGGACATTATTGGCTATCTCTCAAAGCTGATTGCAATGACCACGTTAGAGATGCTATCAGTGCCAGATTCATGGGAATGCTATACACGCCCCTACAAGACAGGTATCACCAATTGTCTCTAATAGACGAATGGCGAACCACGGCTATCTTCCATGGTCAGTTATATCAGTAAAGGATCGCTCGATCCTACAACAAAAAGGTCCGGCTACGATAATTCAAACAACGGGACTTGGTTTTGAAGAAAATCCTGGACAACTAAGATCAGGCTAAAGGAAAATTCGCTCCTAACTGGGAAGGCCCGTTTATTGTGAAGGAAGTATTGACAGGAGGCGCTCTCAGATTGCAAGAAATGGACAACGATGAATTTCCACAACTCATCAACTTGGACGCCGTGAAAACGGTACTATATCTGAAGTAATTCGCAAACACCCTGGTGTCAGACCATCATATCACCAGTCATTCCAGTTCTTTAACCCTTTACCATATACAACTTTTCTACACTTTACCCCTCAGGGAAACATACATTTCAAAGCCAGCAGCCTGGCTTTCTCCTTTGCGTTCCTACAACTTAGGGCATCCCACCACGGATCAGACCTTTTGTATTTGCAGTTTGGCTTCCCATACCTGGGATCAAACTTCTCGTACCTACAGTTTATCCTCAACCTAGGATTACACTTTCTCCTCCCCGCACTCTGACCTGCACATGGGATCACGCTTTCCTTCTCGCCCTGAGGGGCGAACTATGTCGACCTGATCTCCTCTTCAATAGGAGTACGTAGGTAACCATTTCATATGGCCCGGTCGCAATAAAACAAAAACCACAAAAACATTTCTACCCTCTTCTCCTCACAAAAACAACAAAAACATTCCTACACCATTTCAGCCATATACAACGTTGAACCTCTTACACCAGGTTCGAACTACGCAGACCTGATCTCCTCTTCAATAGGAGTACATAGGCAACCATTCATGGTGCGGTCTCACCCCCTACCAAAACACAAACCATTGTCAATTGGTACTGGGATCATCCTTCAATCCATTACATTTCATTTGGCTTCAGACCAAAGGGATGGAATTACCTGAACTCCTCCCAAATAGGAGATTCGGCGACCATCTAAGCTGCGGTTATACCTTGAAGAGCAACACCAATCCATAAGAGGTAGAATTAACTAGGCTTCTCCTAAATAGAAGTACTGGCGACCATCTGTGGTGCGGTCAATCTTAGAGAGGAAAGCCACACTCCTTTCCATATTTCCATCCAAAAACCAGTCCCAAGACACCAAAGATGGTAGGGATACATATAGATCGATGATCCATTCTGAACTATCCAGAGACAAATCAATGTCCATCCACCCAGGAGGAATTCAGAATGCATCAAGGCCACAAGCCCTGAAGCGGCAGGCAAAATATGAAGCAAATAGCAAGGCATATCTAAAAGGGAAGTGATCCAAAAATATATTTCCCTGTCATATATATAATGTTGTTTGATGTATACAATGTAAATTGTACATGACAAAATGGCTAAGCTAGTATGTGCAGGTAAATACAAGCTCATCTACGAGTCAGGGTATATACGAGCTAACAAGCCCAATATGGCGTCCCTCTCAGATGAAGGAGGCGAAGCTGTGGTCTCCTGTATAAGAATATCCACATGACCCAACAGATCTGCAGCCATCTACATGGTGACCATATGATCATCAATATATGCACTCATCTCTGCGATCATGCCAGTGGTAAGGGACCTCACGGCAGTACTATCTGTGACGGCTACATCCCGGGCCGATATAGCACTATCCCGCTCAACTATCACTACATCTCTGGCTGATCTGGCCTCATCCCGCTCAACAACAGCGGTATCTTTGCAAGCTAATGCATCGTCTCTCTCTAATAGAGCTGCGTCTCTCCCATCAAGAGCAGTCAACATCATAGATCGAGCCTGATCTCTCTCAAAGGTCATCAGATGAAGACTCTGCTTAAAGTACTGTGTTAAGTTCTGAATCACAATAGTACTGATACTAGGAGAATCCGGAAGAAATGCTGACAACCCAGCAGTGGGCTCCTCGATGTAGGAATCGATGTCCTCCATGGGCTCTACATCATCTGACTCGTTATCCGGTACTGTAGAATACTCTGTAAAACAACCGGGATGACTGACTGAAAAAGCAGCTATCTAACGCCGATCCCAACAAGCATACACACAGGATCGATTCTCTGCTGAGAGATATTGAGAAGCTGAATGCTGACCTATCGCCCCCTCGAAAGGATGAAAATCTTGGAACTAGTCAAACTGCAACATCACAGCCAAGGGGTGATAAGTAGTCACGCCCCTCAAGCCAGCCAGAGGGAGGAAGTCCATGCCCGGAGCGTGAATAATGAAGCTGTATGGTGAGCAAAGCCCCGAACACGACAATATGCTGAATGGATCTCTGATATCTGGCAAAAATGCGGACCAGGACAGAGCATCTATACACTTTGATGGCTGAAAGGAGTATGACATGGCTACATCATGGGTGAACTAATACCCATACCGTCTAAGAGTGCCAATCGGTCTCAAGTGTGACATAAACCACACATACAGCATGACCGAACTACCCGTAAAAACTCCCCGGGTGAAATGCTGAAGATGGGATGCTAACCGCAGGGTCTCTACTACAATCATAGGTACAATGGTACGACCCTCCCTGAGAGCTCTCACGGCCATGATGACACCAATGTCTATCTCATCCATGTAACACAACATATAGTCATATGACAGTACACATAACATCAGTACATCAACCCTGGCCAAACGCCAATGGTCCTCCGGTGCGGTGAAATCCCCGAAATGTCGTGAATAGCTATCCTCCGAGCCAAATCTGTAATACAAAAAATGCAGGGATATCACACGGCTAGATGTCAGCTCGTCATGCACTACTCTGTGCCGCAGTCCTGTGAGAGTCATGAACCGTCTACTCATGTCTCCCAAAGCTAGATGCATGCAAGGTCTGTCTAAAGGAAGCATCGTCAACCGTGCATACTCCTCCAAAGTAGGGGTCAACTTATGGGTACCGAATCAGAATATCTGCTTATCCAGTAGCCAATGCTCTAGTATCCCATCCACAAACTTTGCGGGAACCTGAAAAGGCAATAAAGTCATGGTATGCTGTAACAACTGATCTACAGTCACCCTGTCTAGTGGTGACATGTTATTATACCACGATCGCATACCCAATACCACCACTGACGGTGGGGTATGATTTATACGGCTAACTGTCGAAGAAGACATCTGTGTGGGCCGTGTCATAAGACCATCCAGGGGTCAATGCCGAATACCTCTGGACATACATACATATACAAAACATGATACATGCATAACAAATAATGGATGGCAATATGATATAGGGAATAGAAAAAATAGTGCATACATTCCTAAGTATATCATCGTCTAATACATCATCTCTGTACAACTACAAATACAGGGAAATGGGTCACATACACCCAACAACTATCTATGGCACCCCTATGTGGGTCCCACCCCTCCGGCTCGGTCCAGTTCGAGTTGCAAAGGAGTTCTTACGGACTAGAAAGGTCAAATCGAGAATAAAAATGCCACGCGATTGAGCAAAACAACATATAATCCTGGTCCTCTCAGATGAAACTTTGAGTCTGTACATCACTCATTGGTAGTCACCCAAACACGATGTATACTCTGCCAATGATCTTATTTGTTACAAACCACATCTGGCCATACCTTGTACAGGTCCGATGCTGCCAACTCCGGGTCATCACCCTAAAAGAATAACGTGAATTCCCGACGGGGGTTCAAACATAGGTCCCCGACGGGGGTTACAACGTGAAGCCTCGGTAGGGGATTACAAAGTACATTCAAGCCGTTGACATACTAATCAGCGAAGGTCAAGCAGCCTTAACGTTATTTCAGACCTATCAAAACTCTAGAGCTATCCGAGGTTTTTACACCCGACTTCTCGTATTCCCCAGCATATCCCCGGTGGGGGTCACAACGCAATGTTCCGTTGATATACACGACAACGGATGTCAAATAACCTTGATAATTGACTCACTGAGTCTCAGCCGTTGATTGACACATCAGCGATGGTCAAGCAACCTTGACAGTATATCCCACAGGATTTTTTTCTAGCCGTTGATTCATATATCGGTGAAGTACACGTCAACAAAAGTCAGGCATCCCTGACAACATTGGCTGTTTGCAGTGAATCCAACAGAATTGTGACATATTTTGGCGATAATAACCAGGAGAGGTAAATGTTATCAAAGAGGATAGATGATGGAATATGTTATACACATCCTCAAACAGATCAAGCTTTATCCCCACAGATCTCTTGCACATAAGAGTTACCTCTTCGGGATCAAGTCGTTATCACGAACACAGGAATTTGGTGATAACACCAACATCAACATCCTAACAGATTCATCTTATACATCAAATATAGTCAGCATTGCCAATCCCCAATTGAAGCAACAGGGAGCCAGCAGTCATCCCCAGCATGTTGGGCTACAACCCCATACACATGTATCATACATTGGCATCATGTTGCTACATACAGTACACTGTTTGTCTTATTGCGTCTCAGGTGTCTAGGATTCTTTATCCTACCCATGCATCGCCATACATGAGTATGATAAAGAGGGACATCTGTAGACACTCGAAATTTTCTGTACCGCTATCACTAACATTATCGGAGGACAGATTCGTCTTTTCAGAGGGAACCCTGAAAGACAATCCATATCAATACCGGATACTACCGGAAGTTCAGCATCAACCCCAGATCACTCTGGGAGTAAAAATTCCAACCTCGAAGATAACCCCGAGGCCTGCAGATACAATACCGGAACATACACCAGAGAAGACTGATTAATCTCGGAGATAACCCCGAGATATCCAGTCTCATTCTCAACCATGGGAATAGCCCCCAACCTTGGTGATAACCCCAAGGAATGCAGTTTCGGCGATAACCCCGAAAATGCTTGTTTCAAATGCGACCAGCTTCAATCTCGATGCTCACAACGAAATACACTATACCAACCTGGCGATAACATCGGGAAGACAGGCACACCTCAAAGATGATAGTGAGGACCTTCAATAAATTGCAGTAGTCCAATCTCAACGAAGCCTGAGCAATGTCTGCTTTATCAGCCTAATCCAGCAATAACATCGGTGAGGGGCAACATCGTCATCTCGCCAACACGATGCCACGCCACGTCGTCTCAACATCTCTACACAATAATATCCCACAAGACTAATCAATCCCGAGTGACTATTGTGCGGGGTAACTGATGAAAGTTGAAGCTTGAAGTTCGGGGGGCATCGTTCCATCTTCAATGACTCCGTACAAACTCTAATCCCATGCCATCATACAACTCTCGACAACGGTGGTCCGAAATAGGTCCTGAATACCTCAAACGGATGCCCGGATTCCACTTCTTAAAGTTCGAGTGGACATTACAGTGCTCGAGTGCACGTACTTCGAGACGACCCGACCCAAAAAACTCGAGCACACGGGTTGCCTCTGGTACACCTACGGCTCAGCCACAGGTACACATACGGCTAAATTTCCTATAAATAGAGGGCTTGGGCTGCCCATTTTGAAAAAAAAAGCGAGAAAGCCCTGCCCAATTTGCTCTGCACCCACCCTATGCAGTGTACTTTCCCCTTTTAAACACACGTGAGCTCATATATAGCCTCTTTTATACCCTCTACAAAGCCGGTGTTTACCCACTCTAAAGATATAAAAGTCTTCTTTGGCGGTCATTTGTAAGCCTTCTCACACACTTTAGAGTCTTTCTCTTCATCTCTGCACACACCCTTCTTCACGTTAAGAGTCGTGGTATACAAGATTTGCTCGGACTTTGGTCCGTGGTTTTGTTTCACTTTGTATATATATATATATATATATATATATATATATATATATATATTGACTAACATTATCGAGTTATGCCTCGATTGAGGCTGAACTTGATGCGGAGCGTTTATTTGCTTTAATATATATATATATATATATATATATATACATTTATATATATTAATTGTGTGTCAAACTTTGTTCGATGAGCTTAGACTTGATGCAGTGTGCATTAATTGCTTTATATATATTATATATATATATATATATATATATATATATATATATATATACATTTATATATATTAAGCGTGTGTGGGACTGTCGATGAGCACGAATGTTATATATAGGTGCGTTTATTCACTTTTGTATATATATATATATACTTATATAAATGAACTATGGTCGAACTACATTCGATGAGCACAGATTTTATATCCAGTATGCGTTTATTCGCTATATATATATATACACTTATATATATGAAGCTGTGGTCGAACTCGTTTCGATGAGCACGGATTTTATATCCGAGCTTTTATATATTATATATATATATATATATATATATATATATATATATATATATATATATATACTTATATATATGAACTGTGGTCGAACTACATTCGATGAGCACAGATTTTATATCCAGTGCGTTTATTCACTTTTATATATATACATATATATACTTATATATATGAATCGTGGTGAACTATGTTCGATGAGCACGGATTTTTTACATCAGTGCGTTTATTGCTTTTATATATATATATATATATATATATATATATTTAAATCCCACCTAGAGTTTACTTTCGTGATGGTTGATCGCTTTACTGACTTTTTTTACGTTCGCCATGCATACTGCGATTTACTTCATGGCAGTTGATCGCTTTGTACAACTTTATTTAAATTTTGTCCCTCCTGGAGTATCCTTCGTGGTGGACCGTATTTACAGTTTTATTTACCTATCGTCCCGCCTGGAGTTTCCTCCGTGGTGGTTGATAGCTTTTAACAGTTTTATTTACATTTCTGACCCCCCATGGGGGTGCTTCGTGGTTGGTGATCTTGTCTGTATATATATATTTACAGCTTTTATATATATACCTGCTTACTGCTTTCATACAAATTGCAGTATTCTATGCGCCTAAGAATCATGTGGTTATAGATTCATCCCATTGAATCTAGATTCGGTTCCCGTGATGGACATTTTCAGTTGTAAGTAGCTTGTATATTATTCTGTGTTGTCTGAATTTCCTCAGATGGTTTCCATACCCACGAGAAAGTCGGCATTATTTTGTACATTATTTTCGTACGGATGCCTCGCATCTGTCAAATAAAATCAATCAAACCGTGCACTTAATAAAATGGGAGTGTAAAAGGTCTCAATTACTATTGAGCATCAGGGTTTGAAAAACCTCTTTTATAAAACATCACTGCCATATCTTGCGTAAAATTGAATTTTTGCATAAATTCAAACCCTATGTATATAGGTGCGAACGAGGCCTCACACTACTTCCAAATAACAACACATTGACCCACACACACACACATTCAGATAACAGTTTCTTGAAAAGAGGCGGTTACCGTGGTAACACGGATGTCGGGGGGTGCCTAACACCTTCCCCCCGCATAACCAAGTCCCCCGACCCTAATGAATCTCGGTTTCACCGACCCATTTAGCAGTGTCACATCACTGGGTCAATGTGCAAACCTTTTCTCGGTTGTGTTGGTACAACCTATTAGTTCCCAGAGGGAACAATAGATCTAGAAGGGGGGGGGGTGGGTTGAATAGATCCTTTTTATTTCAAATACTTTTTTGGTTTATTATATTGTTCATAATCAACATATGACAAACATGAGAATCTTTTCAAGCACAGCGAAATAAGTAAAAGATCCCCTTCATTGATATATTCATAATCATACATAAATTGTTTGTAGAGTAAGTTTAGTTGTAAGCAGTTAAAACATACATAACAGTTATAGTACATAATGTAAATGACATAATATAAAAGACACAAGGGGTTTTAAGTGGTTCAGAGATTCAAGCTCCTAATCCACTCTTCTGCTTTCAACTAGCAGGATTTCCCCTAAGGAAGGGCAGCACCCTGAATTACTAAGATTCCTTCAAGGCCAGCAGCCTTAGGACTTTAGTTCACTTAAGAACTCTTCAAGGCCAGTAGCCTTGGAACTTCATTTAGTCCCTCCGGACAAGGACCCTTCTGGCTCTACTTCATTTAGTCCCTTTGGACAAGGACCCCTCAGGCCCTGGCTTTGTTGAGTTGTTTGTTTGTTGTTGTTGGAGTCGGTGTTGAGCTGCTAAGATGTCTTCATGCTCTGAACATCTTCTATATTTAGCAGCTTGGCTTGATCATCCTTGAAGTGCAGCTGAGTGTTGCATGATGCTCAGCTACTTTGGTTACCCAACCACTTCGGATGACCCCTTATTGAACTGCCTTGAAAATCATTCTCCTTGGTACTTGATGTCTGCACATGAGAGGCTTCCAAGCTGACAATAGGCTCTTCTATTAGGTACTTAGAAGCTTTCTCATGCTTGACACCAAGATAGCTTTTGTGATCTCCCTTCTGCTACTTGATGCCTTCTCATAATGGACTTGCTAAGATGATTGTAGGCTCTTCTCTATTGTACTTAGAGTCTTCCCATGATGGACACCAAGATGACATAATGCTCTTCTTTCTCTCGGCAGTTCTGAACACTCTTTATGTAGTAGAACTCTCACTTCTACATAGTAGAACTCACACTTCTACTTCTTTCTTCATCTGACTTCTGAGTGTTCTTGGTGGATCGTAGAGTGAGCCTTCTGACTCACTATTTCACATGTTTTAGATCAGTCCACCTTCTCTCTAAACTCGGCAACTCCAGCAACCTTTGATCTTTGAAGCTCTTCCTTATTTATACTCCTTCCCAATCCTTCCGTTGGAAAGTAGCCGTTGAAGGCTATTCAAATCTCTTCACAGATCTCGAGTTGCTTGAGGTAGACTGCTTGATGTGACTTATCATACTTTTTCTGATGCTGCAGTCTACTATTTCACCTACCCTGTCAGATGTATCACTTTAATGTCTTGGGCAGGTTGAAGACTTTATTACCTCTTTCTGATTTCTCGATCAGAGGTTGTCCTATTGCATCGATGCTCTCAATAAGCACTTGTCCAAATATTACCCTTCAGATTGAACCTTTGTCAATGCTTCAATCTTCAGTTATTCGGACTCTACGATTCTGATACATGTCTTCAAGGACTTGATCGTAGTGTCTTGTTGAGTGTTCCTCATTGACTGGTAGAGTTAACACTACGATCTTGAAGAGTGTTGATTAGATATTCAATGTAGAACACCTCTTCCTTGTATTGTACAGTGCTTCAATACTTCTATTTGCCTCAACTACTCTACGATTCTGATGCGCGTCCAGCTTGCTTTCTCCATGTGATCTCCCATTCACTTATCATCAATGAACTTACCCTGCACTTAATCACTTTAGCCTTGCACTTCAGAGGCTGGCCAGTATCTCGGTTCACCTTCCATCCGTTCCTTCTTTATTTGGCAAACACTATGATCTTGGTTGCTTCCAAGATCGTTGTCTTCTGTTCACTTGATAGCTCTTTGCAAGTCGACTTTCTTGGTCGACACGAAGTCTTCTTTGGATCTCCTTGTGGAAGACTTCATCACGAATGGCCTTACAACTCAATCTTGATCCTTATTGGGTTGGTGCTTAGATCTTCTGTTAACCTGCATGCCATTTGTTGAGTGCTCTCTGGATTCCTTGGATGTAGCTTGCAGCTTGAACTAGAGGCTTCGTTCCTTTGGATATTCTGGGAGTGCTCATATGTTGAGAACCGTATATGCTCTACGATTCTTCCTTGGCACTGTGAGCACTTCTGTTGAGGTCGTAGTTCTACACTTTACGATTCAGCTTCAGCTGGTGCAGACACTACGATCCCGAGATCAGATCTTGACACTCTACGATTTCTGCCTTGTGCTTGTTGTCTTCATCTGATCTTGCTTGGCTACGATCTCTGCATGTAATCAATAGACTCTACAAACTCAGAGTGTGATCTACGATCCTTGACTTGGCTTTGGCATCGATGAGACTCTACGACGACGAGTGTAGTCTACGATTTTTTTCTTGGCTTAGATGGCTAGAGATTACCTTTCGTAAAGCAAGCTATCTCTACGATTCTGAACATGACTTCCTCATCACACTACGATCCCGAGGAAGCTCTACTCGATATACTACGATCCTTCTTCGTTTCCCCTGGCAGTCTATGAACTCCGAGATCTACTATATTGCATACTCCTATTCTGCCTCGATAGCTCTCGAGTTATCCTTGACTCACCTGGCAGACTACGACTTCTGGTGCAGTGCTCGACGATCAGATTAGCCTATCTATTACATCATTAGATCAACCTAACAGGCTTGATCTCTCTATATTTATAGTCCTTGTACATCATTTCTTTTTAAGGACTTTACAAAGCTGTTTTGCTTATGTAGGATCAACCTACCATATTTGATCAATTCATTCTAAGTTCTTGTACATATATTTCTATTGTCTATCAAAGGACTTTACAGCTTTTCTTAATGCAAGCATACTTACATATTATTCATTCATATATGTATATATCATAATCAAATCATATATAAATAGGAATAGCATTCACATGCTTATTCCAGACACAACCATTTAAAAAACCAACTGGCGACTCTTAACAGTCCATCGTCGACATTATACATGTCGGACCTTTTTTACTTGTTTTTTCAAAAAAAATCTCACCTAAAATGAGAACACCAAAGAACAAGTAACGGAAAGGGAAATCCAAAAATCCCGACGTCGACAACCGTCTAACACATATTTAAACAACAAACAACAACATTAACACAAGATCACATGATTTTCAAAATTTAGGGTTTATACCTCTTTAACCTTTGATCTTTGATTCTGATCCTTGGATCTGATATTGGTGAACTAAGAGGCTAACATGGCTTTGTATCTCACTATCTCTCACTCCCCATTCCCGAATTTTAGAGAGAGAGAGAGTATTGGGAGAAATGATAATCAAAGTGGCTCTTTCTCTCTCTTTAATCTTTATATAACATGAATGAAATGAAGTTTGGCTGAGATATAAGGCTGATTTGTGTTATTCTCAGTCACATGGCTGGTCTATATTAGGTTACTAACTCCAAATATGGGAAGATATACAAGCAACCTTCAATAATGCATTAAGGGCATTTTAGTCATTAGACTATTAAATTTAATGGCAATTATGGAAATTGTCCAAACCCTTAGGGTTTAGGGTTTAGGTTTGAGTTTAGGGTTTGAACCCTTTAGGGTTTAGGGTTTGAAATTCTTAGGGTTTAGCAAAATAATTTCCAAGATTTTCGAATTTCAATTTTCAAAGTAGAAAATTAATATTTATAAATTATAATTAGAAAATTTTAATTATATTAAAATTTCTTAATCATAATTTAAATCTTGTTAATTAGAATTAGTATTTCCTAACTAAAATTGCTAATTAAGCAATTAGGGTCAAAATGGTCATTAGGGTTTATAACCCACGAATTAGGGTTTTAATTAGAAAACTAATATTTCTAATTTTGAAATTAGATTTCCTAATTAGATTAGGGTTTTCTAATTACTATAACTTGAAAATTATGATTAATATTTCCTAATTAACATTAAAGTTACCTAATTACAAATTAGGGTTTCAAATTTACAATTTAGGGTTCCTAATAATTAGGGTTTCTAATTAATCAATTAGGGTTATCCCTAATTAAGTTTGTGATTAAAACAAAAACCATATACGTTATACTTAAATCCCCAATTTAGGGTTTCAATATACCAAATTAGGGTTTTAAAATTCCCAGAACTGAACTTAGGGTTTTAAGAATCGGTTTCTAGGGTTTCTTATAATTCGTTAGGGTTTTCTAACCGAACGTTGACGTTCTTAATATATACTTAGGGTTTGTTACAGATATCGTTTATCTGGTCAACCCTTGACCCTTAACCATATACTGTACACACATATAGCCATATACACAGAACATATTTACGTATATCCTTAATCCTGAATAATTCACCTAAATCCTTCACAGAATTTTGAAATCCTCCAAATTCCTTCTCAAAAATATCAAACACATACACTTATTTTTTGTCTAGGTTCTAATATTGAACCTTAAATCAATTAATTAAAATTTTCTAAATTTTCTAAATTCTCGGGTTGTCACATTCACCCCTTCTTCTAAAAACTTCGTCCCCAAAATTTACCTTACACCTTACACCATACACCATACACCATACATACACAGCATCACATGCTACCCAATACACCACTCACAAGAGTAAAAATTTTCAAATTTTGTTGAGGGGTCATATAGACCATGAACACATAGTTTTAACGGTATTCATATCGCAAAACAATACATTACTTGGTATGTTTACAATCACGAAGAAGGTAAACTATCGTTGTTAGTACTTTAGGTGATTAGGCTATCGTACTCTTACGTCATGCATAACGTATTAATCATGTCTACGAAATATTTACACTACTTGATTGGATTATTTATCCAAACAACATAGTCCACCTCAGTCTTATCATAGGATTCCGCACCAAAATAATTTGGGTCGGGAAATTTTTTTCAATGAACACTTAGAGTTTTCATAAACATTAGTCTAGCTGAATCGAATAGCATAGACTCATATCAATAATTCAATTCAATCGAATTATTTAGGTGTAGCCAAACCACATAGGCAAATTAAAATTTTGAAAATATTTTTCGAGAATGACGTCATGATGCCGTATTATATTAACAATCCGTTTGAGGATGCCGTCATTATATGACTTTGTCATAACACATCATACAATAGTGGAACAATGATTTTCAGATCGAATTCACACTAAGTATTCATGTATTTACAACTCCATCAACTTTTTATCATCTCTGCACCAGGTTACATGGTACATGAGTGATAAATAAAATAAATTTTGATATTTCAAATCATTTGCGTCTAGCTGAAATAAGTAGCATAGACTATACTTTAAGCAGTTTCAAAAATGATTATTTAGTCTCATATATATATATATATATATATATATATATATATATATATATATATATACACGGTAAGGATCAAGAGCATTCTCCTTAAATACAATGCCACCGCGTATTTACAAAAATGTCACCGCGTCCCTCCAAAACGTCGTAGTTTTAATAAAAAAATGCTATTTAAGGCGGAATGCTATTTAAGGAGAATGTTCTTGATCCCGATATATATATATATATATATATATATATATATATATATATATATTAGAAGCGTAGTAGTGCGTATTTAGCTTGATGTCAAAATTTCGAAGTCTAGCATAGCTAGGAGTTTTGTAAAACTTATGTCTCCACTAATAATCATTTGCTTAACAATCTATATGTTCCTATTATCCTCAATATTCTGTTTACACACAACAATACCCTGTTCGTCAAACCACACTTATGAGTTCATTTAGTTGCCACAATCATATGAGTTTAAGAACTTGTCTTAGTTAGACCTTTGGTGTCCATTCGATGAGAGGTTCATAAACATTTCATATAACTATGAGTCAAGAATGTCACATAAGTATGAGTTTTAAGAATTCGTACTTAACCTTATACCCTCTACCTATGACCTATCTATCTGTTATACACATGAGAAAGGAATCACCCTCTTAACATGCATATAGCAAATAACGCGACATAAACATCTCAATGATTATCATTGTCAAAACTAAGTAGTTGTTACACCAAGTACAATTCTCTGCCCACACAAGGAATCATACAACTCAACCGCCGACATGAATCCTCAATTGAATCCCCACCTAACACTAACTCCCTTCTTAATACGAATTTCATTTAATCTGTATTCATAATCCTTTCCTGAATCTGTACCAATTCATAGTACAACTGACACCCAACAATCTTGCTATTAACTTTGCAATCATTCGCTTGATTCTTTTTCATAGAGTGATCTCATCGTATATATTACGATTCATTTCTATGTCTTAATCGTTTTGTTTTTCGATCTTCTATAACTGTACTTTTAGACTATCTATTCATCACTACTGTTCAACTTTATTATCAGAGTTAGGGAACTCTGTATCTTTTATAACCCGCCGAGATTCGTCTTTGAATCTTATCGACCCACTAACTTTATATGAGTTAGATCTTATCTTAATCACTGCGGTTATTAGTCTCAGGTATTCCTACCTAAGGTTCATAACCTACAGCTTTGATACCAACTATGAGGGCCCCGAATCCAAGGTCCCGAATCACCGCGGATCTGGTTCGATCATTCTATCAATATTACTATATTTGCGGAAGATATAAACATAAATTGTTTATACAATACATTACACATTATTCCCCAAGGTCGAGTAACCTTAACTTATACACAATTCATAACTATCTAACACATAGCATCATTATCAAACTATACTATTACAAAACTAATCGCATACATTAACTTTAAGTTAGAACTGTCTTTAACCTTTCCTTGTATCCGACGAGTTCGTCTTAATCTGCAATGTTTATCATGATATAGCAAGGGTGAGCATGAAAGTTGCCCATCAAGTTTAAGTTCAATAATATAACGATATATCATGATTGAAAGAATCTAAATAATTACCTGGCTATAATTCAATAATATAATTGTGAACTAGCAGGAACAAACTTTTGACTGAACAAGTATTGAACATGAACAAATATGTAAGACCCCGAAATTTTTTTAAATAAAAAGGAATTTCCTTTATTTATTATTTTGAAATAGTAAGGGTTGATTTGATTAATGTGGATAGTTAAGGGTTAAATCATAAATATTTCAAAATAAGCAAGTGGTTATAAAATATTCATTTTATTAGGGAATATTCGTTTGGTCGTGGAATATTAAATCTTTGTCGGGGAATATTAAATGCTGCCGTAGCGACCATGTGTGGGCCCCATAACCAGAAAGCGATTGGATGAAGAAAGCGAGCAAATATAAGTTGGTTAAAAATAACAGGCGTGGTTAGTTATTAATTAAGGTTGTTGGAATACCGTTGGTTAAAATACAAGATGTCTGGCGTGGTTAAAGATGGCACTGCGGTATTACAATGATTGTTGTTGAATTATTGATCCTTACGTAAGAAGGCACTACTCAATAATTTTTCACGGTGAATTCTTGTTCAATATTTTATTTATTGATTCAATAATTCTTTGCGTTGATATTTTATATTATTGTTGTTCGATAATTGTCACCGCACATTATCTCCATTATCGGATCAATAATTCATATTATTTGAATAATATTATTAGATAGCATTATTGGCAATGTCTAGAAAGTTACATCAAGGAGAGGTTTGGTCACCTAATTCTTGGCGCTTGATGAGGAGAAATCCTTATCTGAAAGCCCCTCTTTCACAGGGCGGCTGGTTGTCATAATTGTGATTACGTAATATTATTTGTGAATAATTAATTATTGATTCATATGATAAAGAAATATTTATTTTATGTGGATATAAATGATGGATTTATTTATGTGGTTATAAATGAAGAAATTATTGTTGAGGTGTTTTATCGAGTATTTTACCAGTTGGAGGTATTAAAAATTAAATCGGGGTTTTGAGATATATTGCGGGGTTATAATTTTTAATCCGATAGTTGGATTGTGGTAATTTTTGGGTATGTTATACATACATAAGTTGAGTATATGTCCACAAATTTTGAACCGTTAAAATGCACGAATGATTTGTTGTGAATTTTAAGAGGTGTCGGATTCGAAAATTAGGTTTATAATTGATTTTGGTGGAAAATTCTAGAATTGAGTGGGCCCCACTTGTGGTTGGTGAAGAAATGTGCTGAATTTTATTTCAATTGTGGTGGTGGCAATAGTAGCGAGGTAAAGCCATCGTGTGGCTTGGTCAAGTCCGCCTGGTGCGGGCTAACATTTTCCTATAAATAGAGGGCTAAGTTAGAATTGAAAATCACACCGAAACAAAGTTTTCTCTTTCTCTCTCTATATTATTGAGCGTATTTTGTGAGTATTTAGATACTTTGAGAGTTCTTTGTTTAGTACAAGTTTCATTCGGCATCACTTGAGCCTTTCCTTAGAAATCTTGATTCTTTGAGGTAAGGGATGTTATTTTCTTTTCGGATGATATTATTTCTTCAATATCATTATCTTTGAAATATTGGTTGGAACTTTTTATCAAATTTGGAACTTTTTCATGTGGGGTTACTATTCATGGGTTACTATTCATGAGTTACTATTCACGAGTTACTATTCATGAGTTACTTATTCACGAGTTACTATTCACGAGTACTATTCATGAAGCGTGAAAATGTTTTTGTGGAATTTCTATCTTTTGGTGTCGGAGTTACTATTCACGATATCGGCACTATTCACGATATCTGACACTATTCACGATATCTGGCACTATTCACGATATCTGGCACTATTCATCGAAAAATAAAATTTCTTCTTTTCGTCCAAAATATCTATTCGGATACTAGCTTTGATTGTATCCATGTTTTGATCATTCTTGAATTTTACACCACTATGATTATTTTTGAGGTATTGTTGGACATGGATAAAACAAAGTCACGAATCCTTAATCCTTAATCCTTGTCATTTTGTTTCACTTTGGATTCGTTCTTTAAAAATATTTTCATCATCCTCGGTCTTAAATGATGATATTATTGAATATCTTTGGCTGTAGTGCAAAGATGAATGATTCTCAAGAATATCTTTGGCTCAGTAGTGCAAAGATGAGCAGTGTTTAAATGAACATGATTAAGTGATGAATATCTTTGGCCAGTGCAAAGATGAGCAGTGTTGAGATGAACATGACCGATCGATGAATATCTTTGGCTCGTAGTGCAAAGATGAATGTTTGATTTGAGATGAATATTGATTGATGTTACGAGGATAAAATTTTGATGATGGATTGTTAAATTCATAGATTATAGTAGATTTCATTCTCTACGTAACTCTTCTATGAATTATTATTTCATTGCGAATATTGATCCAAAACTTGTTGTACATTGTATTCTATCAGATTTTTCCTGTTGAAGACTAACGATAATTTGTTGTATATTATCTTAGTCATAATATTCTTTCTTGAGCTAGTTGAGCTCACCCTTTTCCTTTTGTTCCATTCTTCTCGGGGAGGCGAGAATATAGCGATGCAGTTAGCCTGGGTATGGAATGAAGGTTTTAGAAAGGATTGTTTAGTAGTCCTCACCATTTTGTAAAATAATGTATCAATAAATGTGATGAGGATTTATTTGAGTATAAATATTGTCTAGAAGATAATATTTGTATTTAAACTCACAGTTTTACTGTTGTAATAATAAAGTTGTAGTTGTTTCTGTACCATGTATTGACAACTCAGAATGGGTGATGTATACCTATTTTGGGGGCGTCACAAAATATATCTGAACCAAACGGTAATGAAGGTGATCAGCCTTTCATACCTGACATATACATGCAATATGTACAGAGTACAATTCATGGCAACCAGCAATGATTAACCATAAGCTTATCCGAATAAAATAACTCTTAGTAGAGTTAAGTAAAAACAAACTTGCCTGAACCGTTGATTACCGCTACGCAATTTATAACGCTTTATCCGAAGACCTAATATTAGTAATATAGATGTCCAATATTAGAATAATATCATCATAATATAATACTATAATATATATACAGAATAACCTAAACACATAGCATATAAACCTATACGTCTATTCAACACATAAAACTTAGCATCAAGTTAGACTATTTAAGTCCGAGTTGAATCCAACAAAATTATAACATCCCGACGGTCTAGTAGGACAAATTTTAAGTTTAAGTTCAATTAAACTCTGGCTAAATGCTTAACTATTATTTGAGATAATTTATTAACAGTCGAAATATTTTTCGTAAGCTCGTAATAATTTTTGAATAATTATTACTATTTATCTTGATTTTTCAATCATTAAACTCGTATTTAAATGAATTAAATATCACTTAATTCTTTTATCATTAATATTTATTTATTATCAAATATTAATGAAATACAAGACATAATATTATAATATATTAATAATATCACAAAGTATTTTTAATACTTTTAAAACCACCTTTATATGATTTTTAAACAATTAAATTCATTATCCGATAATTTTTTTAATATTAAAATATTAATATTTTCATGACAAAATATCAAAAGTTATATTTTATAACTTAAAATATTTTTATATGATTTATAAATCATTAATTCTATTTTTCTATAATTTATTTAATATTTTTATTAAATAAACTAATTATCATTAATATTAATTAATTAATAAAATTCATCACAAAATATTAAAAGTCACCGAAAATAACTAAAAATATTTTATTATACATTAATATTATTTTTCATGATTTTTCATGAATTGAAATCATTTTTAAATAATTTATTTAATATTATAACTAAATAAATTAAATACCATTTATATTCCAAAAATATTAAATATTTATGAAATATACTCAAAATAATTAAAACTATTTTTCGGACTTTAAAATAATTTTTTGGAATTTATTTAGTATTTTTAATAATTAAAAACCATTTTTTCTATTTATTAATTAAGATAATTAATTTTCGAATTTAATATTTATTAAAATGGCCTATAGCTTACGTAAAGGCCGCTATAGGTGTTCTTGGTGTTCATCAGCCTAAACCTAGATTTCTTGTCAGTGAGCAAGGGGGGTGGTTTGACCACAAATAGATTAGTGTTCGTGTTGCTTTCTGGGCTGAAATTTGTTTTCAGGTTGTAGTACGTATGTAATACTACCATAATATACCATGTTCATGACCATTCTACATAATAACAGAGAGATCCAAGTCTCCAAAAACCTATCAGACGTTGTTATTCAATTTCTAGGTTTTCCAGAAATTGAAGAACAGACGAGATACCTAATTTGGATCCATATAGTTTGCATTCTATGACTTGTTTGTGTGATATAAAAATTCACAATTGTAGTCATGATGTCAGAGTACAACCTCATAACATCATAACAACATAAAAACATCAGCTACACAAGATCCGGGTAGGTAAACATCCCCGATGTGAGGCTGTTCTTCAACGAATTCTGGGTTTTCCAGAATTTGTCCAAGGCAGTTGGTCAACTCATATTTGACCGCGATTATCATTCATTTCAGTGATGATCTAAGTGATCTAATGAATTTAATATATAGTATATGTGAGACCCCAGAGTTTTATGAATAAATATTTAATTTTTTCGAAATAAATTTTTTGAATATTATGGTGTGGATTTAATATAATGTTATAGTTGTGGGTAGTATTTATAAATTTTGCAAAGTATGTAAGTTGTCATATTATATTCGATTGGTCGGGGAATATTTGTTTTATCAGGGAATATTCATGCAACGACACAATCATTGGTGGACCCCACAACAGAATTATTGTCGGATTGAGAAAACGACAAAAATATTTTATGAAAATAACGGCGAAAGTTTTCACAGATTAATCTTGTTGAACTACTCGGTAGTAAAAGTAAAAAATACGATGTACGTGTGGTTGCATAGTAGCACACGGTATTGATTATTGATGCTTACGTGATAAGTCACACTCGTTTTGTTTTATTGGTATTATTAATGTAATAAAAAGCAGAATACTTTTATAAAGTTATTCTATAAATAGAATATATTATATTCTATTATGCATAGTGTTCACGTATAGTGTTTTGCATAGTAAAATCTTTTTATATAAAATAGAATACTTTTATAAAGTTATTCTATAAATAGAATATATTATATTTTATTATGCATAGTGTTGCATAGTGCCTGCATAGTGCATGCATAGTATTTTGCATAGTAAAATCTTTTTATATAAAACAGAATACTTTTATAAAGTTATCTATTTTATTAGACAATAATTAGAATATATTATATTTTATTATGCATAGTGTTTGCATAGTGCCTGCATAGTATTTGCATAGTAAAATCTTTTATAAAGTTATTCGTTTTATTAGATTATAAATAGAATATATTATATTTTATTTAAAAGATTTTGCTTTAAATATGGACCGTCAGATTAAAGTAAATCAATCTGGACCGTTCATGAGTTAGTTATTATGCAGTCCATTTTTCTATAAATAGAAACTCATTCCTTCATTATTTCTTACGAATTCACTGAAACTCTAGAGAGATAAACTATAGAGAGAAAGAAGAAAGTATTCTGCTACTTCACTACTTATATATCCAGTACTCTTCTTCTTAAGGTAGGGAATATTATTTGTTGTATTCATAAGGGGTATTCTTTCTTTCTTATTCATGAAGAGAACTTCTGTTATTCCATTCTTTATTATTCTATTGGAATAACCTATATACGCGGGATACCCTATACTTGGTGAAATTCTTTCGTTATTCTATTCTTTATTATTACATTGGAATAACTTTTCAGATATGAGCTACCCTATACTTGGTGACATTCTTCTATTATTCCGTCTTTATTATTACGTTGGAATATCCCATGCATGCGTTTTACGCTCTGAATCGGATTCCTTTTTTATATTATTACGTTGGAATATCACATGCATGCGTTTCACTTGGGGGACGATTATATCCTTATTAGTATTACATTGGAATAACATGTCATCGAAGTACCACATGCATGGTGATTTACATTGTTATTCTATTCTTTATTATTACATTGGAACATCCATGCCGTCATGCAATTTTGCTTTGACACGGTTCCGTTATTATTATTATTTGTTGGAATAACATGTACATCGCAATCCGCATGCATGGTGATTTCTTTTGTTATTCCATTCTTTATTATACTTAGTTGGTTAAAGTTTTAACTTCTATACTACATGAAATTAGTGGAATATCTTTGATATTTGCGCTTCATCCAGTATCTTTTCATGGAAATATTCTTCTGAGTATTCTTGAATTTTACTCTACAAAGCAGTATCATGTTGATAATTTGGACATTATTAGTTCTTGGATAAATTAATTCTTGAACTTTTTTTTATTGAATTCTTATATCATTGTCATCATCCTCATGTTTATATTATGTTGAAAGTCATTTGTGGCCTGTAGTGCATAGATGGACTTGGTATGATTATGACCAGGGATTATGCGGTGTAATCATGACCGTAATGTTACAAATGATGTGGAAAAATTCCTCATTGGCCCGTAGTGCATTGATGGACAGTTTTTAGTATGATTATGGCTATGGATTCTCTTGACTAAGGTGCAAAGATGAATTGTTTTATGGCATGATCAGGACCATTGATGAATACACAAATATTCTTGGCCCGTAGTGCATGGATAATTGTGGTCGTGATACTAAAGAATATCCTTGGTCATAGTGAAGGGGTGATTCGATGATGTGAATTATTTATTACGCTGAGTTCTAGCAATAAAAGTGATGAAAAATCTTTTAAATCATAAAAGATAGTAGATTTTATTCTCTACTTGACTCTTTTATTGGATTTCTTGTGCCGCTGCAGTTAAACGTGATGTTTGTTATATTGTATCAATTTAACACTGTTTAAGGCTAATGATAATTTATTCTGCATTATCTTAGTCATAATATTTCTTCTTTGGGCTAGTTGAGCTCACCCTTTCTTTCTTTGTTCTCTTGAGGAAATGAGAATATAAATTTGGGACTAGTCGGGAAGCGGAGTGATGGTCCTAGATGGTGCATTAGTAGTCCTCACTATTCTGTGAAATAGTGTGATAATAATTGTAATAAGGACTGCTTTTGAGTTTGTATACTCTCTAGTAGACAATATTTGTATTCAAACTCATAGTTTATTTTTTGTCGTATTGTGCACGACAGTTGTATTATCAAGTTGTATTTGAATTATGTACCATGTATCTGGCGACTCAAGATGGGTGATGTATACCTAATTTTGGGGGCGTCACAATTGGTATCAAAGCTTAGGGATATGATCCGTGGCTGAGATGTGAGACAAGAACTAGGAGGGGAGAGACGAGGAATTCCTTCGCTAGTATGACCTACCTAAGTTTATTTCGTATTTAATTGGTCGGTCAGAGTATAGAGATAATATGTGATATGTTAATTAACCCTTGTTTTGTGGCAGTATTTGAAAATGGCATCTGAAAATGTTGAGATAAGCAATGGAGCACAGGAGACTGTTGATTCTCCACAGATCAATAATCAGGACAATGTGCAACAAGATGGTGATAATCCTCCTGTAAACAAGAACACTGATCAATTGATGAACGACGGTACGTTTAAGAGCTTTTTAGAATTCATGCAACATCAGTGAAGGCGGCTCACATTCATAATGCTGGGAGGAAACAATGGCAAACCCACGGTTGGTCACCGCTAAGCAATTCAAGGAGTTGGGACCACCGGAGTTTTTGGGAAAGCGAGAACCACTTAAGGCGGAGGCGTGGTTAAAAGCATCACCAAGATATTTGATGTCTTGGGATGCTCAGAGAGCAAAAGGTTCCTTTTGCCACCTTTATGTTGCGTGAAAGGCGGATCTTTGGTGGGAATCGTAAACGCGTACCCGACTGGCCGACTCAAGATGTCTTGGGAGAAGTTCAAGAGCATTCAATGACAAGTACTTTCCGAAAGCATTCGTCATATGAAGGAGGTGGAATTTATCAAGTTGGAGCAAAACAAAATGACCGTGTCGCAGTACGAAGCTAAGTTTGCCGAGTTGTCCCGATTTGCGTCCCATTTGGTTGATAATGAGGAGAGAATGACGCGAATGTTTCTAAGAGGTTTGAAACCCGAGATACGTCAATATCTTATCTCTCATAAAGCTGTGTTTGTATTAGGATGTTGTTAATAGGGCTCGATTATTGGAGCGCGATAATGAGTCAACCAAACCAAAAGAGAAGCGGTAGGCAAAATGATAATAATACCGGTGATAACAATCATCAAAGCGGTGACAATAAGCATGGAGGGAATCAACATGCCAGAAATGGTAACCACTTCGGTGGTAATCATGGCCAAAACAATAAGAATGGACATTTCAAGAAGAGAAGGTTCAACAATGACGTAAAGACGTCGGCACCAGCACCCATTTCAAAGGAAGAAGAACGACCATCGGTCGTATGTTTCAAATGTGGACAGGAGGGACACATCCATCCAAACTGTACGCAATAATCCAAAACGTGTTTTAATTGCGGAAGAGAAGGTCACCTAGCTCGATTTTGTCGTATGGTGAAGTCAATTCCAGCTGGGATAGTGATGCCAAAAGATGTCCCAGACAAGCCAATGCCGGTAGTTTAAGAGAGAGCGTTTTTTTTCGTGACGAGGAACCTGAATAAAATTATCACGGGTATGTTAGTCATAAACTCTTGCGAATTCTATACCGTGTTAGATACCGGTTCTACTTACTCTTTTATTTCACCTAGTTATGTTCAATGTTTGAAGTTAACTCCGGAGAAGTTAGACTTTGATATATCTGTTGGGAGAAACCTTCATTACCTCCACTATTTATAAATCTTGTTCAAATCAACATTTTCACGTTACCTGTCGATTGTATCTCTTTGAAAATACTTGCATTTGATGTGATTTTAGGAATCAATAGGTTAACTACTCATCATGCTTTTTGTAAGGTTATTAGCTTTCAGACTCCTAACCAACCTGTTATGCGAATTCAAGCAACCAAACCACTAAAGTCAATCATTGTCATATCAAGCCATAAGTAAAGAGCCCCGATCCTTTCGTTGTTGACTTCCTTGTGTGGAATGCACCTTTCTGTAGGGGACGTTGTGAATAACGATGACAAGTTAATAGGTATCAATGTGACGTGTTATCCAAGTCTTGGACGAGAGTCACAGTTTTGAATGATATTTCTGTTGTTAATAAATTTTCTGACGTATTCTTGAAGACTTCTTAGCCTACCCCTAGAGCGTGAAATCAATTTTTGTATTGACCCCAGTACAAAACCCATTTCTAAAACCGTTAAATATTTCTTCAACTAAAGCGAACGTAACATGCACCAAAGACGTTGGCTCGAGCTGTTGAAGATTACGATCGTACCATTCAATAACATCGTGGAAAAATTGAACGTGGTAGCTGACGCGTTGAGTAGAAGATCGTATGCGTTTACGAGTGTGATGTTGTTAACACAAAGACCCATTTCGTATAACTTACAAATGATGGAGATAGAGTTAAAGACTCTAGGGACCCATGTGAAGATAACGAATATACGATTAGAATAGACTTGAATCGATAAAGTTAAAGTTGCTCAAGCTACATACTCAGAGCTGATGAATGTGAAGAAGAAGGTTCAAGAGGGAGTTATTCTAGAAGCAAGAATCGACGAAGAGAGGAAATCTCAACCCTCGATTTAATTGGCCCATTTGATATCCTCGATGAAGTAGGAACTGTGGCCTATAGACTCGTTTTACCGCCAAGTGTGTCGCGTGTTCATAACGTTTTTAACGTATCGATGTTACGTAAATATGTGGATGACCCGAACCACATTATTAATTTAGAACCGGACGAGATAGCGGATGATTTAACGTTTGAGGAGATACGTGTTAAAATCTTGGATAAGAAGAATCGTATTCAACACTCAAAGGTTATACCTCAAGAGTTAGAATTTGAAATGAAGTTGAGGTATCCTCACCTCTCTTGACATACCAGTGCGTCACGTAAATTTTGAGGCGAAATTCCATAAGGAGGGAGATTGTGAGACCCCATTTTTTATGAATAAATATTTAATTTTCTCGAAATAATTTTTTGAATATTATGGTGTGGATTTGATATAATGTTATAGTTGTGGGTAGTATTTATAAATTTTGCAAAGTATGCAAGTTGTCATATTATATTCGATTGGTCGGGGAATATTTGTTTTATCAAGGAATATTCATGCAACGGCACAATCATTGGTGGACCCCACAATAGAATTATTGTCGGATTAAGAAAATGACAAAAATATTTTATGAAAATAACGGCGAAAAGTTTTACTGCTATTATCTTTGTTGAACTACTCGGTAGTAAAAGTACATTAATCTGGCGTGGTTGCATAAGTAGTACACGGTATTGATTATTGATGCTTACGTGATAAGTCACTCAGTTTTGTTTTATTGGTATTATTAATGTAATAAAACATAATACTTTTATAAAGTTATTCTATAAATAGAATATATTATATTCTATTATACATAGTGTCTGCATAGTGTTTTGCATAGTAAAATCTTTTTATATAAAATAGAATACTTTTATAAAGTTATTCTATAAATAGAATATATTATATTTTATTATGCATAGTGTTGCATAGTTCTGCATAGTATTTTGTATAGTAAAATCTTTTTATATAAAGCAGAATACTTTTATAAAGTTATACATTTTATTAGACAATAATTAGAATATATTATATTTTATTATGGATAGTGTTTGCATAGTGCTGCGCATAGTATTTGCATAGTAAAATCTTTTATAAAGTTATTCGTTTTATTAGATTATAAATAGAATATATTATATTTTATTTAAAAGATTTTGCTTTAAATATGAATAGTCAGATTAAAGTAAATCAATCTGGACCGTTTCATGAGTTAGTTACTATCTTGCGGTCCATTTTCTATAAATAGAAGCTCATTCCTTCATTATTTCTTACGAATTCTTTGAAACTCTAGAGAGATAAACTATAGAGAGAAAGAAGAAAAGTATTACGCTACTTCACTACTTATATATCCGATACTCTTCTTCTTAAGGTAGGGAATATTATTTGTTGTATTCATAAGGGGTATTCTTTCTTTCTTATTCATGAAGAGAACTTACGTTATTCCATTCTTTATTATTACATTGGAATAACCTATATCTGTGGATACCCTATACTTGGTGAAATTCTTTCGTTATTCCATTCTTTATTATTACATTGGAATAACTTTGATATCTGTGAGCTACCCTATACTTGGTGACATTCTTCTATTATTCCGTCTTTATAATTACATTTGGAATATCACATGCATGCTTTTTTCTGTGGGACTGATTTAAATCTTTTTATTATTACGTTGGAATATCATGCATGCGTTTTTACATGGGACTGGTTCCGTCTCGTGTTATTATTACATTTGGAATATCACATGCATGTGTTTTACGGCGGACTGATTAAAATCCTTATTAGTGTTTACGTGGAATAACATGTCATGCAAATACCGCATGCATGGTGATTTTGTTGTTATTATTCATTCTTTATTATTACATTGGAACATCATCACCGGTCGGTGCAATTTACTTTGACTTTGGTTCCGTTATTATTATTATTCATTGGAATAACATGTCTATGTGAAGTACCGCATGCATGGTGATTTCTTTTGTTATTCCATTCTTTATTATACTCAGTTGGTTAAAGTTTTAACTTATATACTACATGAAATTAGTGGAATATCCTTGATATTTGCGCTTCATCCAGTATCTTTTCATGGAAATATTCTTCTTAGTATTCTTGAATTTTACTCTACAAAGCAGTATCATGTTGACAATTTGGACATTATTAGTTCCTGGATAAATTAATTCTTGAACTTTTTTTATTGAATTTTTATATCATTGTCATCATCCTCATGTTTATATTATGTTGAAAGTCATCTGTGGCCTGTAGTGCATAGATGGACTTGGTATGATTATGACCAGGGATTATGCGGTATAATCATGGTAGTAATGTTACAAATGATGTGGAAAAAGTCCTCGTTGGGCGTAGTGCATTGATGGGCGGATTTTTGGTATGATTATGGCTATGGATTCTCTTGACCAAGGTGCAAAGATGAATTATTTTATGGCATGATCGGGATAGTTAATGAATACACAAATATTCTTGGGCGTAGTGCATGGATAATTGTGGTCGTGATACTAAAGAATATCCTGGTCGTACGTAGTGCAGGGGTGATTCGATGATGTGAATTATTTATTAAGCTGAGTCCCATCGATAAAAGTGATGAAAAATATTTTAAATCATAAAAGATAGTAGATTTTATTCTCTACTTGACTCTTTTAATGGATTGCTTGTGCATTATGAGTTAAACTTGATGTTTGTTATATTGTATCGTTTAACCTTTGTTTAAGGCTAATGATAATTTATTACGCATTATCTTAGTCATAATATTTCTTCTTGGGCTAGTTGAGCTCACCCTTTCTTTCTTTGTTCTCTTGAGGAAATGAGAATATAGCTGGGACGAGTCGGGGAACGGAGTGATGGTCCTAGATGGTGCATTAGTAGTCCTCACTATTCTGTGAAATAGTGTGATAATAATTGTAATAAGGACTCCTTTTGAGTTTGTATACTCTCTAGTAGACAATATTTGTATTCAAACTCACAATTTATGTTTTTCGTCGTATTGTATACAGTTGTTGTATTATCAAGTTGTATTTGAATTTTGTACCATGTATCTGGCGACTCAAGATGGGTGATGTATACCTAATTTTGGGGGCGTCACAGTATACATGTCCGAAGAAAATAACAAAACAACAACATGGACAAAAGATCAAACGTCTGCAAGATCAGAGGCTTGCAAAAGCATGTCAGGCCACCTAGAAAATTCTGGGTTGCCCAGATTCAACTTTTCGTGGCCGGTCAACGACCTTTGACTGCTTATAACTTTTGATATACACATGATCTGGACTTGATTCAAGTTCCAGATCATAGTCCACATGGCAAAGAACAGATTTCTAACATAAAACACACCTAACCATTAACACAGAGAGATCTATGAGCCCTGACATTCGGTTGTCAGACCAAAATTTAGGGTTCATAGATCAGTTCTAAAAACATTAATTTCGAGCATCAAAATGATATGGATCTAAGTTTTAGCAACCTAGATCATCAAGTGACACCGTCTAGCACATATCTAAACAACAAACAACAACATTAACACGAGATCACATGATTTTCGAAATTTAGGGTTTATACCTCTTTAACCTTTGATCTTTGATTTTGATCCTTGGATATGATATTGGTGAACTAAGAGGCTAACATGGCTTTGTATCTCACTATCTCTCACTCCCCATTCCCGAATTTTAGAGAGAGAGAGAGTATTGGGAGAAATGATAATCAAAGTGGCTCTTTCTCTCTCATTAATATTTATATTACATGAATGAAATGAAGTTTGGCTGAGATATAAGGCTGATTTGTGTTATTCTCAGTCACATGGTTGGTCTATATTAGGTTACCAACTCCAAATATGGGAAGATATACAAGCAACCTTCAATAATGCATTAAGGGCATTTTAGTCATTAGACTATTAAATTTAATGGCAATTATGGAAATTGTGACGCCCCCAAAATTAGGTATACATCACCCATCTTGAGTCGCCAGATACATGGTACAGAATTCAAATACAACTTAATAATACAATTGTAGGTATACAATACGACAAAACATAAGCTATGAGTTTGAATACAAATATTGTCTACTAGAGAGTATAAAAACTCAAAAGGAGTCCTCATTACAATTATTATCACACTATTTCACAGAATAGTGAGGACTACTAATGCAAACATCTAGGATCATCACTCTGTTCCCCGACTAGTCCCAATTTACGTTCTCATTTCACGAAGAGACAAGTGAAAGAAAGGGTGAGCTTAACTAGCCAAAGAAGAAATATTATGACTAAGATAATGCGAGAATAATTTATCGTTAGCCTTCAACAGTGTTAAAGCGATAAAATATATTAACTATCAAGTTTAAGCTGCGATTGGAACAAGCAATCCATTAGAAGAGTCAAGTAGGGAATAAAATCTACTATCTTCTATGATTTAAAAGGTTTTCATCACTTTTATCATTTGGGACTCGACAATAAATAATCCACATCATCGAATCATCCCCTCGCACTACTGACCAAGGATATTCTTTAAGTATCACGACCACGAATTATCCATGCACTACTGACTTTAAGATAATCATGTTTTCATCAGCGGTTACGATTATGCCATAAAACAATTCATCTTTGCACTACGGCCAAAGAGAATCCATAGCCATAATCATACCAAAAACTGTCCATCAATGCACTACGGGCCAATGAGGACTTTTTCCACATCATTTGTAACATTACGGCTATGATTATACCTAATAATCCCGGTCATAATCATACCAAGTCCATCTATGCACTACAAAGTTATAGAAGACTTTCAACATAATATAAGCATGAGGATGATGACAATGATATAAGAATTCAATAAAAACAAGTTCAAGAATTAAGTTATCCAGAACCGATAACGTCCACATTGTCAACACGACATCTTGCTTTGAGAGTAAAATTCAAGAATGCTCGGAAGAATATTTCCATGAAAAAGATTTGGATGAAGCGCAAATATCAAGGATATTCCACTAATTTCATGGAGTATAGAAGTCAAAGTTTTAACCAATTGAGTATAATAAAGAATGGAATAACAAAAGAAATCACCATGCATGCGATAGACCACACAAAGCGGGTTTTAATGCACGAGCATGGATATTCCAAATGAATAATAAAGAATGGAACCAGTCCCGGCGTAAATGCACGAGACACGATATTCTACGTGAGAATAATAAATAATGGAACTGTGTCCGGCAGAACCTATGCGGACATGATATTACGATGAGAATAATAAATAATGAAATAATGGAAGAATTTCACCAAGTATAGGGTAGCTCAGCGTATCTGAGTTATTCCACAGAATAATAAATAATGGAATAATGAAGTTCTCTTCATGAATACAAAAGAAATAATACCCCTTACAAGTAAAAAGCTGAATATAAGAGTAGGGAAGTAGCGAGAATACTTTTCTATAATTTCTCTATATTTCTCTCTCTAGAGTTTCAATTGAATTCGTAAGAAATAATGAAGGAATGAGCTTTATTTATAGGAAAATGGGTGAATAGTAACTAATTCATGAACGGTCAGATTGATTTACTTTTAAACGGACGGTCCATATTGATTTACTATTAAAACTTAAAGCAACGGTCCATACTGATTTACTATTAAAACTTTAATCCAGCGATCCATATTGATTCACTATTATAACTTTCCACCAGCGGTCTACATTGATTTACTATTATAACTTCAACCAATAGTCTGAAAAATTAGCACATCTCCTCATGGAATAATATTGTACCCAAAAATGATTTGGACCGAAAAGAAATATATTTTACGGGTGATCAATAGTACCCTGTGAATAGTAACTCGAGAATAGTAACTCGTGAATAGTACTCCGACACGAAAAATGCCCCGAATACCCGATTGAACAATATAACCTCCAGACATCAATTATACTAACACAAATAAGTCCAACACAATGGAACTATAAAATTCATCTTTAATCAACACGAACTTATTCATCATTAATATTATAATTCACAATATTTAACAAACAAGTCGATCCCAGGAAAGAGGGGGCTTTCCGATAAGGATTTCTCCTAATTGGCGTGCAATTAGGTGACCAAACCTCTCCTTGACTGAACTTCTAGACATTGTCAATATTACAAATAATAATATGAATAACTTTGCCATCTCAATCATTAATTTAATAATATATCATATTATGCGAGATGATCTTTGTAACAATAATTGAATCAATAATATGAGAAATATGATGCAACAATTACTGTAGCAATAATTGAGTATAAGCGAGTGACTTCTCACGTAAGCATCAATAATCAATACCGTGTGCTACTGTGCAACTACACGTACATTGTACTTTTAACATCGGGTGTTTCAACAGTTAACAGTAAAACTTTCACCGTTATTTTCATAAAGTATTTTTATCGTTTTCTCAATCCGACAATAATTCCATTCATGGGTCCCAATGATCAAATCATTGCATGCGGATATTCCCCTACAAAAAGAATATTCCCCGACCAATCGAATATTATACAACCACTTGCTTACTTTGCAAAATTTATAAATATTACCCACAACTATAACATTACATCAAATCAACACCATAATATTAAAAAAAATTATTTCGAGAAAATTAAATATTTATTCATAAAATCTGGGGTCTCATAGAAATGGTCCAAACCATTAGGGTTTAAGGTTTGGGTTATGGTTTAGGGTTTGAACCCTTTAGGGTTTAGGGTTTGAAACCCTTAGGGTTTAGCAAAATAATTTCCAAGATTTTTGAATTTCGATTTTCAAAATAGAAAATTAATATTTCTAAATTATAATCAGAATTTTCTAATTATATTAAAATTTCTTAATCATATTTAAATCTTGCTAATTAAGATTAGTATTTCCTAATTAAAATTGCTAATTAAGCAATTAAGGTCAAAATGGTCATAAGGGTTTATAACCCACGAATTTGGGTTTTAATTAGAAACTAATATTTCTAATTTTGAAATTAGATTTCCTAATTAGATTAGGGTTTTCTATTTACTATAATTTGAAAATTAGGATTAATTTTTCCTAATTAACATTAAAGTTACCTAATTATAAATTAGGGTTTCAAATTTACAATTTAGGGTTCCTAATAATTAGGGTTTTAATTATTTGAATTTTCTAATTAATCAATTAGGGTTATCCCTAATTAAGTTTGTGATTAATACAAAAACAAATAATGTTGTACTTAAATTCCCAATTTAGTGTTTCAATATACCAAATTAGGGTTTTAAAATTCCCAGAACTGAACTTAGGGTTTCAAGAACCGGTTTTTAGGGTTTCTTATAATTCGTTTGGGTTTTCTAACCGAACGTTGACGTTCGTAATATATACTTAGGGTTTGTTACAGATATCGTTTATCTGGTCAACCCTTGACCCTTATCCACATACTGTACACACATATAGCCATATACACATAACATATTCACGTATATCCTTAATCTTGAATAATTCACCTAAATAATTCACAGAATTTTGAAATCCTCAAAATTCCTTCTCAAAAATATTAAACACATACACTTATTTTCTGTCAAGGTTCTAATATTGAACCTTAAATCAATTAATTAAAATTTTAAAAATTTTCTAAATTCTCGGGTTGTCATAGTTTAACTTATCCACCTTTTGGTATTGGAGGGTTCGAAGACTGTGCTTGAAAGGGAGTGTAGTTTCTCCTCTGGATAGGCATGTTCTGATTGCCTTTTTGACCCTGTAGTATCAGGGAAACATCTTCCTCTTTCTTTTTATGGACCCTCCTGGGGCTGTTTCCATAATTTCCGTATTGGATGTGATTAGCAACATCTTTAAGGGCAGCTAGGTCTTGAATTTTCCCGGACTTCAATCCCATCTCAGCCATCTCCCCATGTTTGACCATTTCAAAAAATGGTTTACCGATGCCGGCTAAAACTCTTTCATAGAAAGGAGCTTCAGATATGTTCATGAAAGTCATGACCATTTTCGATTCTGTCATGGAAGGAATAACTTGGGCAGCCAGGCGTCTCCACCTTTGAGCATACTCTTTGAAAGACTCGTTAGACTGTTTCTTGACCTTGGTAATTTGATATCGGTCAGGAGCCATCTGAGACTGAAAGCTATATTGTGTGAGGAAGACGTGTGCTAGCTCTTCCCAGCTATGGATTTTCGAGTTGTCTAATCTGGTGTACCACGAACGGACTTCTCGGTCAGGACTTTTTAGAATAAATGCATTTTGAGCTTCTCGCATTCATAAGATCCGAAGTTCTCCAACAAACACCTTCAAATGTGTGTAGGGATCTCTTAACCCATCATACTTTTCGAAGTCAGGAGTCTTAAACTTTTATGGATAATGAACACCAGGGAATATGCATAGATCAACATATTAAACACTCCCGTGTGTTCCAATTCCTTTGATAGCACGAAGGTTTTCTTCCATTTGGAGGACTTTCTTTTTGATGTCACCGGTGTCTGGATCTCCTGTGAGATGGATGTCATCATGAATTTTGTTGGTCGTATCCAACTTCAGTTCAGGTATTGGAATGACCTAGGTTCCCCCTTGTGTATAGGATTTAGCCTGTACGGGTATCTTTGGACCCTAAGTAGACTGGTGTAGTTCTTTAAGCAGAACAGCCAAATCTGTAATTTGTTTGCTTAATCCGTCGAATTCTTTGTGAGAAACTGGATTAAGGTCAGTCTGGTCAGATGACGACATGATTATTTCAGAAGCTTATGACCTTCTTGGATTTTAATGAGGTAATAGGTCTGATTGGTTCCTTGTGAAAGACTTGCATAGTTTAGTCTTCAGGGAATGTATAAAACATAACATGCTATATGATTGTTTGTTTTAGGATTTTTATCCTGCAAAATAGATGTTAGCTGTTTGTAATACATGATAGCATGTTAAATATGTATGTGTACACATTCCTTCATATTTATCATTACATGGAGATAGATATGGAATTACAAGTAATTTAAAATGAGAAAGCATGAAGAGACTTTCCTCCGTATTGGGTTTATCAGAGGTTGACCTATCTTAGGTTACCCTCGCGGCTTTTTGGCATCAAGGTTCCCAAATCATCGCAATTTACTCAACGGGAAATTAATCAGGTCTTTAAACTAGAAGCGAATTTGGGTGGTGCCTTTCCTGAGCCTCGCAGGAATTAGTCTTCCTACGAGTCCAGTAATCAAACACCGACAGGATAACCTCCTAGTGGAGGGATCACACAACATACATTCACATACAATGTGTCTCACCGTATGTAAATGATGACATGTGCGAATCACTAATATCACAAGCAGACATGGTGCGAAGCACTAAGTGTAATAAGTAAATGCATTCGTACACATTCATCATAAATGTAAATGAAACATCAACACACAAGCAGATAATAGTTTTGAAAAGATTGTAATAGCGGCTTAAGTCCTCTTCTTCGAAGTCCCTCATAGAGTCGCCACTTGTCGACGCCGGGATTTTTATTCATGTCCTTTCCATTACTTGTTCTTTGGTGTTCTCATTTGAGGTGAGATTTGTTTGAAAAAACAAGTGAAAAGGTCCGACATGTATAATGTCGACGATGGACTATTAAGAGTCGCCATTGGTTTTTAAATGGTTGTACCAACACAACCGAGAAAAGGTTTGCACATTGACCCATTGATGTGACACTGTTAAACGGGTTGGTGAAACTGAGATTCATTAGGGTCCGGGGACTTGATTATGCGGAGGGAAGGTGTGAGGCACCCCCCGACATCTGTGCTACCACGGTGACCATCACTTTTCAAGAAACGATTATCTAAATGTGTGTGTGTGGGTCAATGTGCTGATTATTTGGAAGTAGTGCGAGGCCTCGTTCGTACCTATATACACTGGGTTTGAATTTATGTAAAAATTTAATTTTTAGCAGGATATGGCAGTGATGTTTTATAAAGGAGTTTTTTCAAACCCTTGTGGTCAATAGTAATTGAGACCTTTTACACTTCCATTTTATTAAGTGTTAGGCTTGATTGATTTATTTTCTAGAGATGAAGCATCTATAAGAAAATAATGTCCAAAATAAATCGATTTCCTCGTGGGTATGAAAACCATCGAGGAAATTCGAGATTTATCGCAGATAAATTTAAAGCCGCCACTGACTAAGAATGTCCATCACGAAACCGAATCTAGATCCAATAGTGAATCTATGATCACATGATTCCTAAAGCATACATGATACCACAATTTGTATGAAAGCATGTATATATATAAAATATATATATATATATAAATATATATATATATATATATATATATATATATATATAGATATGATCACCACCACGAAGCACCTTCACGGGCGATCGGAAAATGTAAATAAAGTCGTAAAAGCTATCAACCACCACAGAGGAAACTCCAAAGGGACGTAAACGTAAATAAAGTTGTAAAGTGATCAACCACCACGTAAGTAAACTCTGTGGGGGGAATGTATATATATATATATATATATATATATATATATATATATATATATATATATATATATAATAAAACACACGGATGTAAAATCCAGGCTCATGGAGCGAGTTCGACACAGTTAATATATATATATATATATATATATATATATATATATATATATATATAGTTAATATATATATATATATATATATATATAAGAACGCCTGCATCAAAGTTCAGGCTCATCGAACAAAGTCCGGCACTACGGTTATATATATATATATAAGCAAATAAACGCTCCGCATCAAGTTCAGGCTCAATCGAGGCATAACTCGATAATGTTAGTCCATATATATAAATATATATTGTCAGGAATAAACATGTGAATGATATTCCTATTTAATATATGATTTGATTATGATATATATGAATGAATATGCAAGTATGCTTGCATTAAGAAAAGCAGTAAAGTCCTTTGATAGATAATAGAAATATATGTACAAGGACTTAGAATGAATTGATCAAATATGTTAGGTTGATCCTAAATAAGTAAAATAGCTTTGTAAAGTCCTTAAAAAGAAATGATGTGCAATGACTATAAATATAGAAAGATCAAGCTTGTTAGGTTGATCTTATGATGTAATAAATAGGCTTGTCGATAAAGCACGCTTTGTGAAGTCATAGTCTGCCAGAGAGTCAAGGTTAACTCGAGAGCTATCGAGGCAAAATAAGAGTATGCAAGATAGTAGATCTCGGAGTTCATAGACTTCCAGGGGAAACGAAGAAGGATCGTAGTGCGTCGAGTAAGAGCTTCCTTAGGATCGTAGTGTGCTGAGGATGTCATGTTCAGAATCGTAGAGAGACTGACACGCCACTGAGCCGAGCCGGTCATCCGGGCGAAGCCAAGTCAGAACGTAGACTACACTCAGAGTTCGTAGAGTCCATTGATTACATGCAGAGATCGTAGTCGAGAAAGATCAGATGAAGACAACAAGCACAAGGCAGAAATCGTAGAGTGTCAAGATTTGATCTCGGGATCATAGTGTGTGCACAGCCGAAGCTGAATCGTAGAGTGCAGAACTACGACCTCAACAGAAGTGCTCACAATGCCAAGGCAGAATCGTAAAGCATATACAGTTCTCAACAAATGAGCACTCCCAGAATATCCAAAGGAATGAAGCCTCTGGTTGGCACTGCAAAGATGCATTCCACCTTAAGGGAACCAGAAAGCATTCAACGAATGGCATGCAGGCTAGCAGAAGATCTAAGCACCAACCAAATCAACATCAAGATTGAGTTGTAATATCCCGAGTGTTGATGATAACAATCCTTAGAAAAGGAAATGAATGGGTTAAAAGATATATAATACTCAGAATATAATTGAGTTCATGTGAAGCTTATGAAATGAAACCTAGAATTTGTTAAAGTAATGAATGTAGTATGAAATATAAAACCTATATTTAGATAAAATGATGAAAGATTACTCTGAGTTATTTGTTTAATTTGTGTCTTCGATTCTGGGGACAAAATCTTTGTAAGTAGGGAAGATTGTAACGAATGAGTGGTTTAAGTTGTGATTCTGAGGACAGAATCCTTGTAAGGAGGAAATGATGTAACAATCCAGATTTTTAATTAAATATTTAAATATTTATTGAATTATATAAATATTTAATGGATGTGTTTATCGTTGAATAAATATTTGTTTAATTGATTCGATTTGATTTGGTTAATTATTTGTTTAATAAATAATTAATGAGTTAAGGAAAGTAATTATTTTGAAATAGTAATCTAATTTAATTTAATAATTAAGTTAGAGAGGTTATAATGATTAAATAAATTATTATATTATGCAATGAATTGTTATTAGAATTAATTAATTAATTATGAAAACATAATTAAATAAAAGTGTGACAAATAACTATATTATAAGTGGTTATTAAAATAAATTAAAGTAGTTTTAATTTATTTTGCCAAACAAGACTTAAATATATTAAGTCTTTAATTTTAAATAATTTTGCCAAACAAAGCCCTATGGCTTTTGGATTTTTAAATTTGATTTATTAGTAATATAAATTAAATTAAACAAAATATAAATAAAATATATATTAAATTGATAAATCATTTGTTTTAATAAGGCCATTAGTGGTATCGGTTTTAAAAGCGTTTGAAAAAGGCGTTCGTTAGTTTTATTTTATGTTTATGTATATTGTATATGGCTTAAGCCAAGAAAGAAAGAAAAAGAAGAATTTTAGTAAGCAAGAGAGAGAGAAAGGAAAGAAAGTTCTGAGTATTTGTGAGAGGATTGAGAGAGAATTCTTGCAGTTTTCAAGCGAATTATAGTGGAAGTTAGCATAGATTATCTTAGTAATTGAAGGTATGTGCTTCAAACTTAGAATTATATAGATATATGTATATGTATGAGTTTTACTAACATAAAATTTCTATGTTGATTACGAATTAGGCAATACAATATTTGAATTATGGTAATTGTAGGTGGTTGTATTATTATAACTATATATGAACATGAACATGAACATGAAAGCGAATTGTTTTAAAGTAAAGATAAGCATGAACATTGCTTGGTAATAAATGAGTAATTGACTGTTAGCTAACCGTGGAATTTAACGTTGAGTATATTGATTTGTTATGAAATTCAGAGAATGGTAGTCTCAAGGAATCAAAATTGGTTTATAAACTGTGATTACCATGTTCACAGTGTCTAGAAGTATAAAAATGGACTTTTTGGGTTTAAAATATGGTTTTCAAGGAATTAAGTTTTCTATGATTATTGTTTAGTGGTTTAAACTAGTATATGCATGTTGGGTGGTGTGTATATGTTTAATTTATATAAGTTAGCATGTTAATTTAGATGTTAGCAGTGTTAAATAGATAGAAATTAGTTGTTCTGTTCTCCGATGGTTGAGTTCTGCAAGTTTCGGCACCCCAGCGTCGAAATTCGCACCCCAGTGCCTGAAATTCGCGCCCCGACGCTGAAATTCGCGCCCCAGCGCCAAATTTTGTGCCCCGACGCCACTAGCTAGCTTAGTCCTCGCGCCCAGCGCCGGAATTGTAGTCTAAGTCGGACAGATTTGACCTCCTGTAGTAAAACGGCCATAACGTTCTCATAAGAACTCCGATTGAGTTGATTCAAGATCATCCGGAACGAGGACGAGTAGCCCTACAACTTTTGTTCTTTAAGTGTTTCAATTTGAGGTCTGTAACAGTAGTCAAAATGGTCATCTTTAGGACTATTGTGTTTTCGAGGGGCAATCGAGGAGGCGTCGGGCATGCATGCACATATGCATGTGTAGTGCTCCTGACGATAAAAGATGTTATTCTAAGTTATAAAACTTGAATATTAGTAAATATAATGGTGCTTAACATTAATAAATGATGTATTAGATAAGTTATAGAAGCATAGCAAGCATACACAAGAGAGGCTAATCGAGCGTGTGACGAATGAACGTCGAAACGCCGTGCCAAGTGTTAATGAACTTAAAAAAAGTGTTTCAATTCAATTGAAATGAATATTATAGGATATGAAATGGGTTTAATATAAAACTTCGAGTTTAACTAAGAAGAAATATAGTGAGTCATAATTCGAAAAGGTAACACAATCTAATTGAATATTGTGTGCTAATTACTAGGAAAGATTATGAGATGTGGAGTAGAGTTTACATTACAATTACTATGTGTTGTTATGTGACTAATAGTTGATGTGTATGATTATATAATTGTGTAGGGCACGTGAACTGCAGATAACTGTAAGCTGTTAAACTGTTATTGGTAAACAATGATCAAGGCAAGTCTTTCGGTTCCTATTTGTTACGTGGACTTGATGAACTATTTTAGATTGCATGATATGTTATACATGTTGAAATCATGAAATGTTAAAGTCAATATATGACTGCATTGTTTTGGCTAAATAATGAGGATTGAGTAAGGAACTCAATCTTTATATTTGCTATATGAATTAAAAGCATGTATGCCATGTTTACTTTAATTATTATGTATATCGTATATTTAGCATATTATTACGTGTTATGTAATGCATGAAAACTATTAGATTTTCTTTGAAATTTTGTCGAGCTCACTCTTACAAATAACCACTTTTGCAGGTCAAGATTTTAATGTAAAGATATGTGCTAAGTGAGTTATAGAGATCTATATTCACGAAGATTACTTATGGTTTATGAGAAATGTATGTCATATTTTGAACGTAACATGTTGTTGAATTGTAAGTTTGAGCTATCAAATGTATATGGATATTTAGTTATGATGTAAGACTTTGTATAGTCATTTTGTTGTAACGATTCATGATATAAGATTTAATCAAAGAGATGTAATGTAAAGGTTGCGATTCAGGGCAAGAAAGAAAGAAATGTATAAAGTTTTAAATATTCTTCAATTTTAGTGATTTTAATATCAAATAATGATGTAAAATTAGAGGTTGAATGTATGGTTACTTAATCAAGTCGAGATTTAAATTGTATGGATTTTTGGGGTCGTTACAGTTGGTATCAAAGCTATAGGTTATAAACCTTAGGTAGGAGTACCGTAGGCTATAACCTTAAAGAAGGAAGGTGAAGATAATGAAAGAATAAGCTCAAATAGAGTTTGAACAATAAGAAGTAATTTAAGAAATTTATAAAGAATGGGATTAAAACATGCGTGAGAGGATTCAAAGAAGAATCTCGCAGAGTAATAATGAATTTGAATGTGGGGTTACCCAACTCCAACGATAAGAATGTAAGGTGATAATAAATAGACAATGTCTATAAAAAGAGAATGATAAAGAAGTTAAGAATAGAGAGTATGGTGCAATTGTACTCTTTAGTAGTTGATATATGGTATCGGGCTAAACGATTCCTTCATAGAAGAGAGAGGTATATCTGAACTAGTAACTCAGAACCTAGTTTGTTGGTTGTTTGTGGGAAACCACTCAGCGTACCATATTAAAACTGTTAGAGACTCGATGTGTACCAAGTGTAGAAATGGATACGTATGATGAAAGTGTAGAACTCGAATGAAATTTTGAGCGATGTAAATGAAGTTAGAAATTCTTAAAGGAAGAATTGTTATATAAACAAGAAGATTCAAAGAAGAATCTTGAAGAGATATAAAGATAAGAAATGGGAGTTTCCTAACTCCAAAAGCCAAGATAACGAATAATGTCGTAAATGATGAAAAAGGAAAGAAAGAGGATCGTAAAACAAAACGATCACGAGTTAAGAAAAAAATCTTAAGGGAGATAATTATAGAGTAAGATCACGATGTGGTTTGTTTAAGTTATAAAAGAAAGATGGTCTGTAATGTTTGAATGATTATAGCTTAATGCTATGAAGATGGTGTACTATGAAATAGTACGAGATAACTCACGAGGAGTTATAGATGAAGTGATACGAGGAATTCGTATCGAGCAAAGAGCAAGTTAAGAGCAAGATAGAGTTAGAAGGGATTTCAATTGAGGACTCATGTGATGGCTGAGTTGTACAAACCTTTATATGGGCGAGGGTTTTGTGCTTGCACTAAGTTTATCACATTGATAATTATTGGAATGTTTGTGTCGCTATTTATTTGTTATATACTGCGTTGAGAAGGTGATTCTTTTCTAATGTGTATAATAGATAGGTAGAGTATAATTAGAGAATATTATAAGGTTAAGTGCGAGTTCTTAAAACTCATACTTATGGTAGGTTCGTGACTCATAATTATATGGTATGTTTTTGACCCCTCGGTGAATGGACCTTTATGGTCCGACTAGGATAAGTTCTTAAACTCATATGATTGTGGCAAGTTCCTGAACTTATAACGTGTGGTAAGTTTGACGAACTGGGTATAGATAAGTGTGAATAGAGTATTGAGGATGATAGGAATAGATAGACCTATTAAGAAATAGATCATTATAGAAAGTGGAGTTGATGGTGGAAGCATAAGTATTCTAAATCTTCTAGCCATGCTAGACTTTCAAAATTTATTGACTTCGTGCTGATGTTTACACTTTTATTTTCTTGAAAAACATTGGATCAAATGATGGAACCAATGAGTTTTAACAACAATAATGTTATTCGTATGTCTATGCTAATTTCTTCGGCTAGACAAAAATGATTTGCAATATATCAAAATGTATTTTATATCATTAATGCATCATGTAACCTGGTGCAAAGATGATAAAAACGATGGAGTCATCAATGCAGTATTACCTAGTGTTGGATGTGATCTAAGGATTGTCAGCCCACTACGGTATGATGTAGTATGATAAAATCACCAAATGACGGAATCTTCAACGGACTGTAAATACAGTGCGGTATCATGACGTCATAAAAAGATTTTTTAGATTTCTTTAAGATATGAGAATACATATGTATGTATGTATGTATGTATATATGTATATTTCGGTTGATGTCCGAATTGTTGTAGAGGTCTATGCTATTTGATTCAGATAGACAAATATTGAAAAATATGCATAAAATTCAAAAGTTTCTTGAGAAGTTATGCCAAACCAAATTGTTTTGGTGCGGATTCAAATGTTGAAAAGCTGAGATGAACAACCCTATTATTAGGGGTTGCGCTTAGTTTATACTTTGTGCTGAAATGTTTGTGCACAATACATGTATGAAGGATTGATCCCCTGAGTACCTTAGAGTCCTTATAGTCGTATGACTGTTAAAGTTAAAGTAGAAAGATTACTTATAACTGTGGACATGGTTCGTGGTCATTAGACCCTTAGTTGAATGTTTGCACTCTAAATTCTGAGATGAACAACTCTTTTATTAGAGGTTGCGCTTAGTTTATACTTTGCACTGAAATGTTTGTGCATAATACATTGTACAAAGGGCTTAACACCCTAAGTACTGAGCGTAACGCATATAGTCGTTACAAAACACTACGTTACAGCCCAATGTAGTGGTACAATAGGCTGGCCACCTAGTGTACGAGTGGAGGGTGTTTTCAGTCTTTGTGATTGATAAACATTACGCCAAAGAGGGTTTAAAGTGTGAAGAACAGGGGGGGTGAAGCACTATTAAACTTAGAGAATAGAGTTCAAGGTCTTGTGACCCTCAGCATGATTTGGAATCTTTTAAATTCCTGAGTTATTCATACTACTTCCCAATTATTGAACAATTGTTGAAGATTCTTGTTATTCGCAAGATGGAAGTGAAAAGGAAAGTATTCCTAGAAAGAAGTGAGTCGTAGAATACGACCTTTGAATGATGAATATGTTGATTAAGTGAGAAAAGAGATTTTGAAGTGAGAAGTAGATGAGTTATCAAAGAAATATGTAAAACTTTTAATAGAAAAGTTAATAATTGTAGAAAGAAAAATACTTGTGGTTATAAAGAAGTGAATGAATATAGTATTAATGTAAAATCTATTTTAATATATTGAATAATAATTGCTAAAATTTTGAGGATAAAATTCTTAGAAGAAAGGGTAAATGTAATATCCCGAGTGTTGATGATAACGATCCTTAGAAAAGGAAATTAATGGGTTAAAAGATATATAATACTCAGAATATAATTGAGTTCAAGTGAAGGTTATGAAATGAAACCTAGAATTTGTTAAAGTAATGAATGTAGTAGGAAATATAAAACCTATATTTAGATAAAATGATGAAAGATTACTCTGAGTTATTTGTTTAATTTGTGTCTTCGATTCTGGGGACAGAATCTTTGTAAGTAGGGAAGATTGTAACGAATGAGTGGTTTGAGTTGTGATTCTGAGGACAGAATCCTTGTAAGGAGGGAATGATGTAACAATCCAGATTTTTAATTAAATATTTAAATATTTATTGAATTATATAAATATTTAATGGATGTGTTTATCGTTGAATAAATATTTGTTTAATTGATTCGATTTGATTTGGTTAATTATTTGTTTAATAAATAATTAATGAGTTAAGGAAAGTAATTATTTTGAAATAGTAATCTAATTTAATTTAAAAATTAAGTTAGAGAGGTTATAATGATTAAATAAATTATTATATTATGCAATGAATTGTTATTAGAATTAATTAATTAATTAATTATGAAAACATAATTAAATAAAAGTGTGACAAATAACTATATTATAAGTGGTTATTAAAATAAATTAAAGTAGTTTTAATTTATTTTGCCAAACAAGACTTAAATATATTAAGTCTTTAATTTTAAATAATTTTGCCAAACAAAGCCCTATGGCTTTTGGATTTTTAAATTTGATTTATTAGTAATATAAATTAAATTAAACAAAATATAAATAAAATATATATTAAATTGATAACGCATTTGTTTTAATAAGGCCATTAGTGGCATCGGTTTTAAAACGTTTGAAAAAGACGTTCGTTAGTTTTATTTTATGTTATGTATATTGTATATGGCTTAAGCCTAAGAAAGAAAATAGGAATTTTCAGAAACGGTTTTCAGAGAAAGGAAAGAAAGTTACAGAGTATTTGTGAGAGGATTGAGAGAGAATTCTTGCAGTTTAAAACGAATCACAGTGGAGTTAGCATAGATTATCTTAGTAATTGAAGGTATGTGCTTCAAACTTAGAATTATATAGATATATGTATATGTATGAGTTTTACGGCATAAAATTTCTATGTTCTAAATTAGACAATACAACTGAATTATGGTAATTGTAGGTGGTTGTATTGTTATAACTAGCATGAACATGAACATGAACATGAACGAATTGGTTTTACAGTAAAGATAAGCATGAACATTGCTTGGTAATAAATGAGTAATTGACTGTTAGCTAACCGTGGAATTTAACGTTGAGTATATTGATTTGTTATGAAATTCAGAGAATCGTAGTCTCAAGGAATCAAAATTGGTTTATAAACTGTGATTACCGTGTTCACAGTGTCTAGAAGTATAAAAATGGACTTTTTGGGTTTAAAATATGGTTTTCAAGGAATTAAGTTTTCTATGATTATTGTTTAGTGGTTTAAACTAGTATATGCATGTTGGGTGGTGTGTATATGTGTAATTTATATAAGTTAGCATGTTAATTTAGATGTTAGCAGTGTTAAATAGATAGAAATTAGTTGTTCTGTTCTCCGATGGTTGGGTTCTGCAAGTTTCGGCGCCTCGGTATTGAAAATTGCACCTCGATGATGCGAAAATTTGCGCCCGACAATTGAAATTCACTTGTAGCCAAATTTTTGCGCCCTAAGCGCCACTTAGTTAACTTAGTCCTTGCGCCCAGCGCCAGAATTGTAGTCTGAGTCGGACAGTTTTGACCTTCTGTAGTAAAACGACCATAACTTTCTCATAAGAACTCCGATTGAGGCGATTCAAGATGATCCGGAACGAGGTCGAGTAGCCCTACAACTTTCGTTCTTTAAGTGTTTCAATTTGAGGTATGTAACAGTAGTAAAAATGGTCATCTTTAGGACTATTGTGTTTTCCGGGGCAATCGGAGGGCGTCGGGCATGTACATATGCATGTGTAGTGCTCCTGACGATAAAAGATGTTATTCTAAGTTATAAAACTTGAATATTAGTAAATATAATGATGCTTAACATTAATAAATGATGTATTAGATAAGTTATAGAAGCATAGTAAGCATACACAAGAGAGGCTAATCGAGCGTATGACGAATGAACGTCGAAACGCCGTGCCAAGTGTTAATAAACTTAAAAAAAAGTGTTTCAATTCAATTGAAATGAATATTATAGGATATGAAATGGGTTTAATATAAAACCAATAAGTAGTCCTAGCAAGACTTAAGCACTTGAATGAAGTTCGAGTTTAACTAAGAAGAAATATAGTGAGTCATAATTCGAAAAGGTAACACAATCTAATTGAACATTGTGTGCTAATTACTAGGAAAGATTATGAGATGTGGAGTAGATTTTACATTACAATTACTATGTGTTGTTATGTGACTAATAGTTGATGTGTATGATTATATAATTGTGTAGGGCACGTGAACTGCAGATAACTGTAAGCTGTTAAACTGCTATTGGTAAACAATGATCAAGGCAAGTCTTTCGGTTCCTATTTGTTACGTGGACTTGATGAACTATTTTTAGATTGCATGATATGTTATACATGTTGAAATCATGAAATGTTAAAGTCAATATATAAACGCATTGTTTTGGTTAAGTAATGACGATTGAGTAAGGAACTCAATCTTTATATTTTTATGTGAATTTAAAAGCATGTATGCCATGTTACTTTTAATGAGATGTATAACAAGCATGTTATTATGTGCTATGTGATGCATGAAAAGCTGTTAGACTTTCTTTGGGTTTGTCGAGCTCACTCTTGCAAATAACCACTTTTGCAGTCAAGAATTTTAAGGTAAAGATATGTGCTAAGTGAGTTATAGAGATCTATATTCACGAAGATTACTTATGTTTTATGAGAAATGTTTGTCACATTTTGAACGTAACATGTTGTTGAATTGTAAGTTGAGCTATCAAATGTATATGGATATTTAGTTATGATGTAAGACTTTGTATAGTCATTTTGTTGTAACGATTCATGATATAAGATTGAATCAAAGAGATGTAATGTAAAGGTTGCGATTCAGGGCAAGAAAGAAGGAAATATATAAAAGTTTTAAATATTCCGCAATTTTAGTGATTTTAATATCAAATAATGATGTAAAATTAGAGGTTGAATGTATGGTTAACGACCAAAGTCGAGATTTAAATTGTATGGATTTTTGGGGTCGTTACAGTTGGTATCAAAGCTGTAGGTTATAAAACTTAGGTAGGAGTACCGTAGGCTATAACCTTAAAGAAGGAAGGTGAAGATAATGAAAGAATAAGCTCAAATAGAGTTTGAACAATAAGAAGTAATTTAAAAAATTTATAAAGAAAGGGATTAAAACATGCGTGAGAGGATTCAAAGAAGAATCTCGCAGAGTAATAATGAATTTGAATGTGGGGTTACGCAACTCCAACAATAAGAATGTAAGGTGATAATAAATAGACAATGTCTATAAAAAAAAGTGATAATGAATAAGAATAGAAGTTAAGAATAGAGAGTATGGTGCAATTGTACTCTTTAGTAGTTGATATATGGTATTTGGGCTAAACGATTCCTTCATAGAGCAGAGGTATATACGAACTAGTAACTCAGAACCAAGATTGTTGGTTGTTTGTGGGAAACCACTCAGCGTACCATATTGAAACTGTTAGAGACTCGATATGTACCAAGTGTAGAAATGGATACGTATGATGAAAGTGTAGAACTCGAATGAAATTTTGAGCGATGTAAATGAAGTTAGAAATTCTTAAAGGAAGAATTGTTATATAAACAAGAAGATTCAAAGAAGAATCTTGAAGAGATATAAAGATAAGAAATGGAAGTTTCCTAACTCCAAAAGCCAAGATAACGAATAATGTTGTAAATGATGAAAAAGGAAAGAAAGAGGATCGTAAAACAAAATGATCACGAGTTAAGAAAAGAATCTTAAGGGAGATGATTATAGAGTAAGATCACGATGTGGTTTGTTTAAGTTATAAAAGAAAGATGGTCTGTAATATTTGAATGATTATAGCTTAATGCTATGAAGATGGTGTACTATGAAACAGTACGAGATAACTCATGAGGAGTTATAGATGAAGTGATACGAGGAATTCGTATCGAGCAAAGAGCAAGTTAAGAGCAAGATAGAGTTAGAAGGGATTTCAATTGAAGACTCATGTGATGGCTGAGCTGTACAAACCTTTATATGGGCGAGGGTTTTGTGCTTGCACTAAGTTTATCACATTGATAATCATTGGAATGTTTGTGTCGCGCTATTTGTTATATGCCTATTGAGAAGGTGATTCTTTTCTAATGTGTATAATAGATAGGTAGAGTATAGTTAGAGAATATTATAAGGTTAAGTGCGAGTTCTTAAAACTCATACTTATGGTAGGTTCGTGACTCATAATTATATGGTATGTTTTTGAACCCCTCAGCGAATGGATGCCTATGGTCTGACTAGGATAAGTTCTTAAACTAATATGATTGTGGCAAGTTCCTGAACTTATAACGTGTGGTAAGTTTAACGAACTGGGTATAGATAAGTGTGAATAGAGTATTGAGGATGATAGGAATAGATAGACCTATTAAGCAATAGATCATTATAGAAAGTGGAGTTGATGGTGGAAGCATAAGTATTCTAAATCTTCTAGCCATGCTAGACTTTCAAAATTTATTGACTTCGTGTTGATGTTTACACTTTTATTTTCTTGAAAAACATTGGATCAAATGATGGAACCAATGAGTTTTAACAACAATAATGTTATTAGGTATGTACATGCTAAATTTCTTGGCTAGACAAAAATGATTTGCAATATATCAAAATGTATTTTATATCATTAATGCATCATGTAACCTGGTTCAAATATGATAAAAACGATGGAGTCATCAATGCAGTATTACCTAGTGTTGGATGTGATCTAAGGATTGTCAGCCCACTACGGTATGATGTAGTATGATAAAATCACCAAATGATGGAATCCTCAACGAACTGTAAATACAGTGCGGTATCATGACGTCATAAAAAGATTTTTTAGATTTCTTTAAGATATGAGAATACATATGTATGTATGTATGTATATATGTATATTTCGGCTGATGTCTGAATTGTTGTAGAGGTCTATGCTATTTGATTCAGCTAGACAAATATTGAAAAATATGCATAAAATTCAAAAGTTTCTTGAGAAGTTATGCCAAACCAAATTGTTTTGGTGCAGATTCAAATGTTGAAAAGCTGAGATGAACAACCATATTTTTAGGGGTTGCGCTTAGTTTATACTTTGCGCTGAAATGTTTGTGCACAATACATGTACGAAGGATTGATCCCCTGAGTACCTTAGAGTCCTTATAGTCGTATGACTGTTAAAGTTAAAGTTGAAAGATTACTTATAACTGTGGACATGGTTCGTGGTCATTAGACCCTTAGTTGAATGCTTGCACTCTTCTGAGATGAACAACTCTTTTATTAGAGGTTGCGCTTAGTTTATACTTTGCACTGAAATGTTTGTGCACAATACATTGTACGCAGGGCTTAACTCCCTAAGTATTGAGCGCAACGCATATAGTCGTTACAAAACACTACGTTGCGGCCCAATGTAGTGGTACAATATCTTTGGCCACCTAATTATGCAGTGGGGTGTTTTCGGTCTTTGTGATTGATAAACATTACGCCAAAGAAGGTTTAAAGTGTGAAGAACCAGGGGGGTGAAGCACTATTAAACCTAGAGAATAGAGTTCAAGGTCTTCATGACCCTCAAGATGATTTGGAATCTTTTCAATTCTCGAGTTATTCATACTACTTCCCAATTATTGAACAATTGTGGAAGATTCTTGTTATCATGCAAGATGGAAGTGAAAAAGGAAAATATTGCTTAGAAAGAAGTGAGTAAAAGAGAATACGACCTTTGAATGATGAATGTGTTGATTAAGTGGTAAAGAGATTTTGAAGTGAGAAGTAAATGAGTTATCAAAGAAAATATGTAAAACTTTTAATAGAAAAGTTAATAATTATAGAAAAATACTTTTGGAAAGAAGTGATGAATATAGTATTAACGTAAAATCTATTTTGATAGATTGAATAATAATTGCTAAAATTTCGAGGATGAAATTCTTAGAAGAAAGGGTGAATGTAATATCCAGAGAGTGTGGATGATAACGATCCTTAGAAAAGGAAATTAATGGGTTAAAATATATATAATACTCGTAATATAATTGAGTTCAAGTGAAGGTTATAAAATGAAACCTAGAATTTGTTAAAGTAATGAATGTAGTAGGAAATATAAAACCTATATTTAGATAAAATGATGAAAGATTACTCTCGAGTTATTTGTTTAATTTGTGTCTTCGATTCGGGGATGAGAATCTTTGTAAGTAAAGGGAAGATTATAATGAATGAGTGGTTTGAGTTGTGATTCGAGGACATAATCCTTGTAAAGGAGGAATGATGTAACAATCCGATTTTTTAATTAAATATTTAAATATTTATTAAATTATATAAATATTTAATGGATGTGTTTATCGTTGAATAAATATTTGTTTAATTGATTCGATTTGATTTGATTAATTATTTGTTTAATAAATAGTTAATGAGTTAAGGAAAATAATTATTTTGAAATAGTAATCTAATTTAATTTAATAATTAAGTTAAAGAGGTTATAATGATTAAATAAATTCTTATATTATGCAATGAATTATTATTAGAATTAATTAATTAATTATGAAAACTTAATTAAATAAAAAGTGTGACAAATAACTATATTATAAGTGGTTATTAAAATAAATTAAAGTAGTTTTAATTTATTTTGCCAAACAAGACTTAAATATATTAAGTCTTTAATTTTAAATAATTTTGCCAAACAAAGCCCTATGTCTTTTGGATTTTTAAATTTAATTTATTAGTAATATAAATTAAATTAAACAAAATATAAATAAAATATATATTAAATTGATAAGCTCGTTGTTTTAATAAGGCCATTAGTGGCATTGGTTTTAAAACGTTTGAAAAAGACGTTCGTTAGTTTTATTTTATGTTATGTATATTGTATATGGCTTAAGCTTCAAGAAAGAAAAGCGAGAAATTTTAGAAAGCGGTTTTCGAGAGAAAGGAAAGAAAGTTCTGAGTATTTGTGAGAGAGGATTGAGAGAGATTCTTGCAGTTTCAAACGAATTACAGTGGAGTTAGCAAAGATTATCTTAGTAATAGAACGTATGTGCTTCAAACTTAATATTATATAGATATATGTATATGTATGAGTTTTACGACATAAAATTGCTATGTTCTGAATTAGGCAATACAACTGAATTATGGTAATTGTAGGTGGTTGTATTGATATAACTAGCATGAACATGAACATGAACATGAACGAATTGGTTTTACAGTAAAGATAAGCATGAACATGGCTTGGTAATAAATGAGTAATTGACTGTTAACTAACCGTGGAATTTAACGTTGAGTATATTGATTTATTATGAAGTTAAGAGAATCGTAGTCTGAAGGAATCAAAATTGGTTTATAAACTGTGATTACCGTGTTCACAGTGTGTAGAAGTATAAAAATGGACTTTTTGGGTTTAAAATATGGTTTTCAAGGAATTATTTGAGACCCCAGATTTTATAAATAAAGATTTAAATTTCCCGAAAAATTTTTTTTATATTATGGTGTGGATTTGATATAATGTTATAGTTGTGGGTAATATTTATAAAATTTACAAAGTATGCAAGTTGTCATATTATATTCGATTGGTCAGGGAATATTCTTTGTGTCGAAAAATATTCATACGACGGTACAATCATTAGTGGACCCCACAACAGAATTATTGCCGGATTGTGAAAATGACAAAAACATTTTATTAAAAATAATGGCGGAAGTTTTACCGTTGATACTGTTGAACTACTTGGTAGTAAAAGTACAGTAATACGCATTGTTGCATAGTAGCACACGGTATTGATTATTGATATTTATGTGAGAAGTCACTCAGTTTTGTTCAATTATTGTTACAATAGTTGCTGCATAGTATCTCACATTATTTGATTCAATTATTGTTCATTTATAAGTTTTGTTTTTTTCGTATTATTAACGTAATAAAACAGAAACATCATTTTTATATAAAACAGAATACTTTATTAAAGTTATTATATAAATAGAATATATTATATTCTATTATGCATAGTATTTTGCATAGTAAAATCTTTTTATATAAAACAGAATACTTTATTAAAGTTATTCTATAAATAGAATATATTATATTTTATTATACACAGTGTTTGCATAGTGTCTGCATAGTGTTTGCATAGTAAAAATCTTTTTATATAAAATAGAATATATTATATTTTATTTAAAAGATTTTGCTTTAAATATGGACCGTCAGATTAAAGTAAATCAATCTGGACCGTTCATGGATTAGTTACTATGCATTCCATTTTCCTATAAATAGAAGCTCATTCCTTCATTATTTTCTTACGAATTCACTGAACTCTAGAGAGAGAGACTATAGAGAGATAGAAGAAAAGTTTTCTGCTACTTCACTACTCTTATATCAAGTATTATTTTACGGTAAGGGATATTATTCTTTTGTATTCAAGAAGAGAACTTCTGTTATTCCATTTCTTTATTGTTTCATTGGAATAACTCAGATACGTGAGCTACCCTATACTTGGTGACATTCTTCTATTATTTCATCTTTTTATGCAATCGAACATCCATGTCTGCTATCTGCCGGACTGGTTCCATTTTTTATTATTCCGTCTTTATTATTCTCGCTTGAATATCCCGCATCGTATGCTATCTGTAGGACTTGGTTCCATCATTTATTATTCCGCATTTATTATTACGTTGGAACATCCCGCTTGCGGTGAATTTCACCGACCTAGTTCCGTTATTATTATTCTGTTGAAATAACCGCCTCATGCTGGGCACCGCATGCATGGTGATATCTTTTGTTATTCCATTCGGTATTATACTCGGTTGATTAAAATTTTGACTTCTATACTCCATGAAATTAGTGGAATATCCTTGATATTTGATCTTCATCCAGTATCTTTTCGTGAAAATATTCTTCTGAGCATTCTTGAATTTTACTCTACAAAGCAGTATCATGTTGACAATTTGGACGTTATTGGTTCCTGGACAAATTAATTCTTGGACTTGTTTAATTGAATTCTTATATCATTGTCATCATCCTCATGTTTATGTTATGTTGAAAGTCATCTGTGGCCTGTAGTACATAGATGGACATGGTATGATTATGAATAAGGATTATGCGGTGTAATCATGACCGTAATGTTACAAATGATGTGAAAATTAAAAGTCCTCATTGGCCCGTAGTGCATTGATGGACAGTTTTTGGTATGATTATGGCTATGGATTCTCTTCGGCCAAGGGAGCAAAGATGAATTGATTTATGGCATGATCAGGACCGTTGATGAAAACACGATTATCTTTGGCCCGTAGAGCATGGATAATTCGTGGTCGTGATACTAAAGAATATCCTTGGCCATAGTGCAGGGGTGATTCGATGATGTGGAATATTTATTAAGTTGAGTCTCAGTGATAAAAGTGATAAAAAACTTTTTAATCATAAAAGATAGTAGATGTTATTTTCTATTTGACTCTTTTAATGGATTGCTTGTTCCGCTGCAGTTAAACTTGATGTCTATTGTATTTTATCAGTTTAACATTGTTGGAGACTAATGATAATTTATTCTGCATTATCTTAGTCATAATATTTATTACTGGGCTAGTTGAGCTCACTCTTCCTTTCACTGTTCTCTTCAAGAAATGAGAATATAGCTGAGATGAGTCGGGGAACTGAGTGATGGTCCTGAGGATAGCACTAGTAGTCCTCACTATTCTTTGAAATAGTGTGATAATAATTGTAATGAGGACTCCTTTTGAGTTTGTATAATCTCTAGTAGATAATATTTGTATTCAAACTCACAGTTTATGTTTTTTTGTATTGTACACGACAGTTGTATTAGTAAGTTGTATTTGAATTCTGTACCATGTATCTGGCGACCCAAGATGGGTGATGTATACCTAATTTTGGGGGCATCGCAGTTGGTATCAAAGCTTAGGGATATGATCCATGGCTAAGATGTGAGATAAGAACTAGGAGGGGAGAGACGAGGAATTCCTTCGCTAGTATGATCTACCTAAGTTTATTTGGTATTTAATTGGTCGGTCAAAGTATAGGGATAATATGTGATATGTTATTTAACCCTTGTTTTGTGGCAGTATTTGAAAATGGCATCCGAGAATGTTGAGAACATCTATGGAGCACAGGAGACCGTTGAGTCTCCACAGATCAATAATCAGGACAATGTGCAACAGGATGGCGATAATCCTCCTGTAAACAACAACACTGATCAATTGACGAACGACGGTACATTTAGGAGCTTTTTAGAATTTATGCAACATCAGGCGAAGGCGGCTCCTGTTCATAATGCAGGTAAAAACAATGGCAACCCACGGTTGGTCACCGCTAAGCAATTCAAGGAGCTGGGACCACTAGAGTTTTTGGGAAAGCTAGAACCACTTAAGGCGGAGACGTGGTTAAAGCAGATCACCAAGATATTTGAAGTCTTGGGATGCTCTGAGGAGCAAAAGGTTCCTTTTGCCACCTTTATGTTGTGTGAAGAAGCAGATCATTGGTGAGAATCGTAAAAGCGTACCTGCATCGACGACTCAAGATGTCTTGGGAGAAGTTCCAAGAGCTGTTCAACGACAAGTACTTTCCCGAAAGTATTCGTCACATAAAAGAGGTGGAGTTTATCAAGCTGGAGGAAAATAATATGACCGTGTCGCAGTATGAGGCTAAATTTGCAGAGTTGTCCCGTTTGCATCCCATTTGGTCGATAATGAGGAGCGAATGACGCTAATGTTTCTAAGTGGTTTGAAACCTGAGATACGTAAATATCTTATTTCTCACAAACTTTGTTTATATTCAGATGTTGTGAATAGAGCTCAGTTATTGAAGCGCGATAATGTGTCAGCACAACCAAAAGGCAACGACCAACAACATTATAATAATCGTTCCGGTGGAAACGGTCATCGAAACAATGATAACCATCGTGGGGAAAATTATCATGCCAAGAATGATAACCACTTCGGTGGTAATCATGGCCAAAATAATAGAAGTGGAAATTTCAAGAAGAGAAGGTTCAATAATGATGGAAAGACAACAACACCAACACCCGTTTCAAAGGAAGAAGAACGATCATCGGTCGTATGTTTCAAATGCGAACAGGAGGGACACATCCATCCAAACTGCATGTGAATCCAAAGCGTGTTTTAATTACGGAAGGAAGGTCACCTAGCTCGATTTTGTCATATGGTGAAGTCAAGTCCAGCTGGGATAGTTATGCCAAAGGATGTCCAAGACAAGCCAAAACCGGTAGTTTAAGAGAGAGCGTTTTTTTTCTAACGAGGAACCTGAATAAAATTATCACGGGTAAGTTAATCATAAACTTTTGCAAAGTCTATACCGTGTTAGATACCGGTTCTACTCACTCTTTTATTTCACCTAGTTGTGTTCAATGTTTGTACTTAACTCCGAAGAAGTTAAACTTTGATTTATCTATTGAAACTCCATTGGGAGAAACCTTTGTTACCTCCACTGTTTATAAATCTTGTTGATTCAAATCAACACTTTAACGTTACCTGTCGATCTTATATCTTTGAAAATATTTGCCTTTGATGTGATTTTAGAAATCGATTGATTAACTACTCATCATGCTTTTTGGAAGGTTGTTAGCTTTCATACTCCTAACCAACCTGTTATGCGAATTCAAAGTAACCAAACCACTAAAGTCAACCATTGTCATATCAAGCCATAAGTAAAGAGCCCCGATCCTTTCATTGTTGACTTCCTTGTGTGGAATGCACCGAAGTCAGACTTTCCGTAGGAGATGCCGTGAATGACGATGGCAAGTTGATAGGTATCTTTGTGAGGTGCTATCTAGGTTAAGGGATAAAAGTCACAGTTGGTATCAATGTGACGTACTATCCAAGTCTTGGATGAGAGTAACAGTTTTGAATGATATTTCTATCATTAATAAATTTCTTGACGTATTCTTGAAGACTTCCTAGCCTACCCTAGAGCGTGAAATCGAATTTTGTATTGACCCCAGTACAAAAACCCATTTCTTAAACCCTCAAATATTTCTTTACTTAAAACAAACGTAATATGCGCCAAAGATGTTGGCTCGAGCTGTTGAAGATTACGATCGTACTATTTAATATCATCGTGAAAGAGCAAACATGGTAGCTGACGCATTGAGTAGAAGATTGTATGCATTTACGAGTGTGAATATACGGACCCACATGAAGATAACGAATATACGAGTAGAATCGACTTTAATCGATAAAGTTAAAGCCGCTCAAGCTACACACCAGGAGCAGATGAATATGAAGAAGAAGGTTCAAGAGGGCGTTATTCTAGAAGCATGAATCGACGAAGAGAAGAAATCTCAACCCTTGATTTAATTGGCCCATTTGAAATCCTCGTTCTAGTAGGAACTGTGGCTTATAGACTCGTTTTACTGCCAAGTATGTTGCGTGTATATAACGTTTTTAACGTATCGATGTTACGTAAATATGTGGACGACCTGAACCACATTATTAATTTAGAACCGGGCGAGATAGCGGATGAGTTAACGTATGAGGAGATACGTGTTAAAATTTTGGATAAGAAGGATTATATTCGACACTCAAAAGTTATACCTCAAGAGTTAAAATTTGAAGTGAAGTCAAGGTATCCTCACCTGTTCGGCATACCAGGTACGTACGTAAATTTCGAGGGCAAAATTCCATAAGGAGAGGAGATTGTGAGACCCCAGATTTTATAAATAAAGATTTAAATTTCCCGAAATATTTTTTTTATATTATGGTGTGGATTTGATATAATGTTATAATTGTGGGTAGTATTTATAAATTTTGCAAAGTATGCAAGTTGTCATATTATATTCGATTGGTCAGGGAATATTCTTTGTGTCAAAAAATATCCGTACGACGGTACAATCATTGGTGGACCCCACAACAGAATTATTGTCGGATTGAGAAAACGACAAAAATATTTTATTGAAAATAATTGCAGAAGTTTTACCGTTGATACTGTTGAACTACTCGGTAGTAAAAGTACAAAGAATACGCTGGCGTTGCGATAAGTAGTAGCACACGATATTGATTATTGATATTTATGTGAGAAGTCACTCGGTTTTGTTCAATTATTGTTACAATAGTCACGATAGTATCTCACATTATTTGATTCAATTATTGTTGATTTATAAGTTTTGTTTTATTAGTATTATTAACGTAATAAAAGCGAAACATCTTTTTATATAAAATGTAATACTTTATTAAAGTTATTCTATAAATAGAATGTATTATATTCTATTATGCATAGTATTTTTTGCATAGTAAAATCTTTTTTATATAAAATAGAATACTTTATTAAAGTTATTCTATAAATAGAATATATTATATTTTATTATACATATTGTTTGCATAGTGGCTCTGATAGTGTTTGCATAGTAAAAATCTTTTTATATAAAATAGAATATATTATATTTTATTTAAAAGATTTTGCTTTAAATAATATTTGTCCGATTAAAGTAAATCAATCTGGACCATTCATGGATTAATTCTTATGCATTCTATTTTCCTATAAATAGAAGCTCATTCCTTTATTATTTTCTTAAGAATTCACTGAACTCTAGAGAGAGAAACTATAGAGAGAGACTATAGAGAGATATAAGAAAAGTTTTCTGCTACTTCACTACTCTTATATCAAGTATTATTTTACGGTAAGGGATATTATTCTTTTGTATTCAAGAAGAGAACTTCTGTTATTCCATTTCTTTATTGTTATGTTGGAATAACCTGTATATCCGGGCTACCCTATACTTGGTAACATTCTTCTATTATTCTGTCTTTATTATTCTATCGGAACATCCTGTCTGTGCTATACACCGGACCTGATTCCATTTTTATTATTCCGTCTTTATTATTCTGTCGGAATATCATGTCTATGCTATATGCCGGAACTGGTTCCATCATTTATTATTCCGCATTTATTATTCTATTGGAACATCCTCGCTTGTGTGAATTTCACCGACACGGTTCCGTTATTATTATTACTGTTGAAATAACCGCCTATGCAAAGTACCGCATGCATGGTGATATCTTTTGTTATTCCATTCAGTATTATACTCAGTTGATTAAAATTTTGACTTTTATACTCCATGAAATTAGTGGAATATCCTTGATATTTGCGCTTCATCCAAAGATCTTTTCGTGGAAATATTCTTTTGAGCATTCTTGAATTTTACTCTACAAAGCGAGATCATGTTGACAATTTGGACGTTATTGGTTCTGGACAAATTAATTCTTGAACTTGTTTAATTGAATTTTATATTATTGTCATCATCCTCATGTTTATGTTATGTTGAAAGTCATATGTATTCTGTAGTGCATAGATGGACTTGGTATGATTATGACGACTGGGGATTATCGCGGTGTAATCATGACCGTAATGTTACAAATGATGTGAAAATTAAAAGTCCTCATTGGCCCGTAGTGCATTGATGGACAATTTTTGGTATGATTATGGCTATGGATTCTCTTCGGCCAAGGGAGCAAAGATGAATTGTTTTATGGCATGATCAGGACCGTTGATGAAAACACGATTATCTTTGGCCCGTAGAGCATGGATAATTCGTGGTCGTGATACTAAAGAATATCATTGGCCGTAGTGCAGGGGTTATTCGATGATGTGGAATATTTATTAAGTTGAGTCTCAGCGATAGAAGTGATGAAAAACTTTTTAATCATAAAAGATAGTAGACGTTATTTTCTACTTGACTCTTTTAATGGATTACTTGTTCCGCTGCAGTTAAACTTGATGTCTATTGTATTTTATCAGTTTAACATTGTTGGAGACTAATGATAATTTATTCTGCATTATCTTAGTCATAATATATATATCTTGGGCTAGTTGAGCTCACTCTTCCTTTCACTGTTCTCTTCAGGAAATGAGAATATAGTATGGACGAGTCGGGGAACGGAGTGATGGTCCTGAGGATAGCATTAGTAGTCCTCACTATTATGTGAAATAGTGTGATAATAATTGTAATGAGGACTCCTTTTGAGTTTGTATAATCTCTAGTAGATAATATTTGTATTCAAACTCACAGTTTATATTTTTTCGTATTGTACACGACAATTGTATTAGTAAGTTGTATTTGAATTCTGTACCATGTATCTGGCGACCCAAGATGGGTGATGTATACCTAATTTTGGGGGCGTCACAAATTAATTTTCTATGATTATTGTTTAGTGGTTTAAACTAGTATGTGCATGTTGGGTGGTGTGTATATGTGTAATTTATATATGTTAGCATGTTAATTTAGATGTTAGTAGTGTTAAATAGATAGAAATTATTTGTTCTGTTCTCCGATGGTTGGGTTCTACAAGTTTCGGCACTTATTGTAGAAATTGCGTCTTGATGTTGAGAAATTTCGTGCCTCGGCGCTAAAATTTGCGCCCAGTGCCAAATTTTGCACCCCGGCGCCATTGGCTAGCTTAGTCCTCGCGCCCCAGCGCCGGAATTGTAGTCTGAGTCGGATAGTTTTGACCTCCTGTAATAAAACGGCCATAACCTTCTCATATGAACTCCGATTGAGGTGATTCAAGATGATCCGGAACGAGGACGAGTAGCCCTACAACTCTCATTCTTTAAGTGTTTCAATTTGAGGTCTATAATAGTAGTCAAAATGGTCATATTTAGGACTATTGTGTTTTTTAAATACCATCGGAGGCGTCGGGCATGCACATATGCATGTGTAGTGCTCCTGACGATAAAAGATGTTATTCTAAGTTATAAAACTTGAATATTAGTAAATATAATGATGCTTAACATTAATAAATGATGTATTAGATAAGTTATAAGTTATAAAAGCATAGTAAGCATATACAAGAGAGGCTAATCGAGAGTGTATGAATGAACGTCGAAACGTCGTGCCAAGTGTTAATGAACTTAAAAAAAGTGTTTCAATTCAATTGAAATGAATATTATAAGGTATGAAATGGGTTTAATATAAAACCAATGAGTAGTCTAGCAAGACTTAAGCACTTGAATGAACTTGAGTTTAACTAAGAAGAAATATAGTGAGTCATAATTCGGAAAGTTAACACAATCTAATTGAACATTGTGTACTAATTAATAGGAAAGATTATGAGATGTGTAGTAGAGTTTACATTACAATTACTATGTGTTGTTATGTGACTAATAGTTGATGTGTATGATTATATAATTGTGTAGGGCACGTGAAGTGCAGATAACTGTAAGCTGTTAAACTGTTATTGGTAAACAACGATAAATGCAAGTTTTTCAGTTCCTATTTGTTACGTGGACTTGATGAACTGTTTTAAATTGCATGATATGTTATACATGTTGAAATCATGAAATGTTAAAGTCAATATATGACTGCATTATTTTGGCTAAGTAATGACGATTGAGTAAGGAACTCAATCTTTATATTTTCTATATGAATTAAAAGCATGTATGTCATGTTACTTTAATGAGATGTATATCGAGCATGTTATTATGTGCTATGTGATGCATGAAAACTGTTAGACTTTGCTGGGCTGTCGAGCTCACTCTTGCAAATAACCACTTTTGCAGGTCAAGATTTTAAAGTAAAGATATGTGCTAAATGAGTTATAGAGATCTATATTCATGAAGATTACTTATGTTTTTTGAGAAATGTATGTCATATTTTGAATGTAACATGTTGTTGAATTGTAAGTTGAGCTATCCAATGTATATGGATATTTAGTTATGATGTAAGACTTTGTATAGTCATTTTGTTGTAACGATTCATGATATAAGATTGAATCAAAGAGATGTAATGTAAAGGTTACGATTCAAGGCAAGAAAGAAGGAAATGTATAAAAGTTTTAAATATTCCGCAATTTTAGTGATTTTAATATCAAATAATGATGCAAAATTAGAGGTTGAATGTATGGTTAACGATCGAAGTTGAGATTTAAATTGTATGGATTTTTGGGGTCATTACATGAGTTGTAAGGCCATTCGTGATAAAGTCTTCCATTAGGAGATCTAAAGAAGACTTCAGAAGCTGACTAAGGAAAGTCAGCAAATGCAGTAGCTATCAAGTGAACAGAAGACAACGATCTTGGAAGCAACCAAGATCGTAGTATTTACCAAACAAAGAAAGAACTGATGGAAGGTGAGCCGAGATACTGGTCAGCCTCTGAAGAGCAAGGCTAAAGTGATTAAGTGCAGGGTCAATTCATTGATGATATGTGAATGGGAGATCACAAGGAGAAAGCAAGCTGGACGCGCCACAAATCTGAAGTGTCTTGATATTCAAAAGGGGACCAGAGCAAGGAATTAAGCCATCAGTTAGTGAGAACAGTCAAAGCGAGCAGAAGTATTGAAGCACTGCACAATAGAAGGAAGAGGTGTTCTACATTGAAGATCCAATCAACACTCTTCAAGATCGTAGTGTTAACTCTACCAGTCAATAAACAACAGTCAACAGGACACCACGATCTGGTCCTCGAAGACGTGCATCAGAATCGTAGAGTTATAACACCCGAAGACTGAAGCATTGGCAACGGTTCAATCTGAAGGATGGTATTCGGACAAAAGCTTATTGAGAGCATCGACGCAAAATGACAACCTCTGATCTAGAAATCAGATGGAGATAATAAAGTCTTCAACCTGCCCAAGACATTAAAGTGATAACTCTGACGGGTATGTGAAATAGTAGACTAGAATGTCAGATAAAGTATGACATGTCACATCAGCAGTCTACCTCAAGCAACTCGAGATCTGTGAAGACATTTGAATAGCCTTCAACGGCTACTTTCCAATGGAAGGATTGGGAAGGAGTATAAATGAGAAAGAGCTTCAAAGATCAAGGGTTGTTGGAGTTGCAGAGTTTTGAGAGAAGGTGGACTGATCTAAACCATGTGAGATAGTGAGTCAGAAGGCTCACTCTACGATCCACCAAGACCACTCAGAGACATTCAAAGAAAGAAGTAGAAGTGAGAGTTCTACAATGTAAAAGTGAGAGTTCTACTACTTAAAGAGTGTTCTGAACTGCCGAGAGAAAGAAGAGCATCCTATCATTTTGATGTCCATCATGGGAAGACTCTAAGTACAATAGAGAAGAGCCTATAGTCATCTTAGCAAGTCCATCATGAGAAGGCATCAAGTAGCAAGAAGGGAGATCACAAATGCCATCATGGTGTCAAGCATTAGAGATCTTCTAAGTACCTAACAAAAGAGCTTATAGTCATCTTAGAAGCCTATCATGTGCGGCCATCAAGTACCAAGGAGAAGGATCTTCAAAGCAGTTCATACAGGGGTCATCCGAAGTGGTTGAGTAACCGAAGAAGCTGAGCATCATGCAACACTCAGCTGCACTTCAAGGATGATCAAGCCAAGCTGTTAAGGATAGAAGATGGTCAGAGCATGAAGACATTTTAACAGCTCAGCACCGACTCCAACAACAACAAACAAATAACTCAACAAAGCCGGGATTCGAGGGGTCCTTGTCCAAGAAGGACTAAACAAAGTAGGGCCAGAAGGGTTCTTGTCCGGAGGGACTAAACGAAGTTCCAAGCTCATCGGGCTTGAAGAATTCCTAGGAACTAGAGGAGTCCCAAGGTGGCGACCTTGAAGAGTTCTAAGTGAATGAAGTCCCAAGGTGGCTGGCCTGAAGGAATCTTAGTGATTGAGGTCTTTGCCCTTCCTTAGTGGAAATCTTGCTAGTTGAAAGCGTAAGAGTGGATTAGAGCTTTAGTCTCGAACCACTTAAAATCCCTTGTGTCTTTTACATTATGTCATTTACATTATGTATTATAACTGCTATAACTTCTATGTATGTTTTAACTGGTTACAACTAAACTAACTCTACGAACAATGTATGTATGATTATTAATATATCAATGAAGGGGATCTTTTACTTATTCCGTTGTGCTTGAAAAGATTCTTATGTTTGTCATATGCTAATTTAATAGTTATACAAAATAATAGGGAAAATTATTTGAAATAAAAAGGATCTATTCAACCCCCCACCCCTTCTAGATCTATTGTGCCCTCTGGGAACTAACAATTGGTATCAAAGCACATGTTATTCAAAAGCTAATCGCTTTGAGTCTGATCCCAGACACTAACATTGTTCTAAACTTAGTTTAGTAGTAAGTAACTTGTTATATGCAGATGAACTCACATGTTGGAAATATTATGTATAAGTTAAATGTGTATATACACCTAAACCTGCTCAGATTAGTCCATGGTCTCGATTGTTACATCAACAAGACCAATCCTTGCCTCTGATCGATCTTGTAGTCTGAAGACCATACGAGAGAGCTCAAGAGACATCAATGACAAAGAGTCAAGCATCCACCAGTCTGAAAAAATAAAAAGACCATACATGCAAAGAAATGCTCATCCAGAGAAGAAACAAGCTCTCCTCAGATATATGTCTGGTCAACCATCGGCTGGATGCAAACTTCATGAACTAAAATATGTCAAAAGAACTAAAGATTTTTAGATTCTCAGGCTGCATCTTCAAGACCTCGACTGATTGAATAAAGGCCAACAAGAGAAATAAGCTGTCAGGAGCAAAAGTAAAGCTATGCACATCAATACCTAAACTCAGTATATCAAAGATAAATGACTGTTTAGTAACTGACAGTAAAAAGGTACGGTTCCTTACTATTATAAATGTATACATCATAATTGCATCTTCTTATGAACTATAACAGTATTCTGTCAAGGAGTCATAATCTACCTAAAATGGTGAAGAGAGAAAGTAACATGAGGATGGAAACTCAAATGACTATAAACCTTCTCTCCATCCAAGTTTTAGGTCGAAGATGACATCTTGAAGGAAATCTAAAATTGGTCATAAGAGCATCACAGGCCTAATAAATTTATGTGAAGTAATCTTTGCTGGTGGGTTTGTATGTATGTACAAGCCTATGTTCTAAGTGTTTGACAACACACAGAGCATGATCAGTTCTGCAAGAGGATCTTGCTAATTCGTAGAAACTGATCACCTCAATGAATCAACAAGATACTCCTAAATCGTAGAGTTGATTCTCACTCTGTGAACACTTTAACATTGTGAACATAACCCAATAAATGATGAATCCATAATGAGTGCATTATTTAATGTTAAATCCTTCGCACACTCACCATGCATTTCAAATTATATTATCTTAAGATAATTGCATGCATGAATATGTCTGTTGGTGATAAATGTGATGATTATCCAAGTAAGAGGAATAGGGGTTTAGAAAACTAACCTAAAGCAGGACCCATTTAAGTATGGGTACCAAAATAAAAATATATTTAAACCTACTGTAGGTACTTGGTCAATCTGACCACACTAAGGAATCCTGAAGCAGAAGACTTCAGTCAAGAAGACTCAACCAACAGAAGGCTAAGGACTGTTCAAAGATGAGTCTGATAAAGTACCTATATGGCCAAGCCTGTCCTTAAAGACCCTCTGAGCTAACCAGAATGGAGCTCACATGGCTGCTAATCTGCATGTGGGAGCAGGCCATGCTACAGAAGATGAAAAGGGTCTTATGTGCTCAAAAGCTAGCAAAGAGTTCTATATAAGAAGAATCCTCATGGAAGCTCACATTAAAGAATTATCGAGCATCAGACAAGAGGATTTCATTAAAAAGTAGAACTTCTCAACCTCAAGACTGTCCAAGAAGACTACGTTCGTAGTGCTGTCAAAAGATCGTAGAGTGATAAGTCCTGAAAATACTCATCTCTACGATACAAGGAGATCTAAGTGATGATGATTCCAGTCAGAAGGAGATATGTTGGGCCGCCTTCAAATGTACCAGAAGAAGAGGGAATCACATCCATCTGGGAAGACAACGTCAATAATGAGGGAGCAGTGATCTGTTAAGTAAAAACAACACTGAGATAAACTATGAGGAGATGTACCTGCTGCAGAGTCCCAAAACTTTGTGGCTGATAAACCAAATGAAGATCCATAGCAAGTAGAAACGTCTCAAAACGTACTACTGATAACCTCTCAGCCACCCAACCCAATATCGTGAAGTGCCTACGATCAAACATATGATCGTAGTGTAGGAGCAGGAAGACACCACGATTTTGGCAATGCAATTGTCTAAAGCTGGTAGAAGATCTCCCCACCAGAAAAGGTCGAATGGGATGTTAGAACAAATCACTTCTATAGCATTTCATCTGGAAAGCGCCTCAGGGACAAACCTAACCCTTAGCATAGTGTAAGAGGTTGGCCCTTCCTGAGCTACCTTGTCCCAAAAGAATTGCTTGATCAAGTTATCTCAAGGACAAAGATAGCCAACGATCGAAGAGTCGAGTTGAAGAGAATTAAACGATCGTGATGCAACCTAAACGATCGTAGTGCTACCTCAACGATCGTAGAAGACAACTCGACGATCGTAGTTCTACCAAAGGGTACTCCAGTTTACAAGGAGATTGAAAAATGAAACAATTGATCAGCCATTCAAAATGAGCAGATAAGTTCGAATATCAGTGATTGAGCTATGCTGCATAAATGTAAGGATAGAAGTCAAAGCCATCCATTGCAGCATCTCTCAGAAGTTGATCGATTGAGTCAACAAAGGAAATTGTAGAGTCTATAGCTGCCTTATCATACTACTTTATGAATAAAAAGGTCAACGGTCAAAGCCACGTCAATTAAACATCTATTTTCTAAAAGGAAATATCTAACTAAAAAGTTATGGGGAGTTACAGCTCATTACTGGGAAACGTGAAACCAATGGACAGTTGACACATCACTGAGTATGCAGAGTTAAAAGGAACTGCCATAAAGATAATTTCAAATCTGCTGACAGTTACCAAAAAGCTATCGAACCTTTCTCCCTCCCATTTTCAAAACCCTAGAATCCTCTCAAGAGCCAAAAATAGTTAACCTCTCGAGCCTTACCAAATCACAATCACCATCTCTTATAAACTTCTCTAAATCAAATACCCACATTCTTCGAACTGCTCAAATGGAAAACTGGCAAGTAATCACTGGCATTCAGCTCGGAACCAAATCATTTGAGAAATCTAAAAGGAAGTTCAGGGACATTCTCGAGCTTGTGAAGAAGGCTGGATTCTCAGAATGCCTTAAGGCAAGTACTCAAGTTTACATCGACCTGGTTAAAGAATTCTACTCAAACGCCTCCATAAACTCCGGAACCATGTCTACCAAGGTTAAAGGTCAGTCTCTAAAGTTAAAGTCTTTTGACCTCAATCAGTGTCTAGGTTTCCCTAACCAAGGGCTAAAAAACCTGGATGATGTTAAAACTGAACAAGCAAAGGAGTTCATGGGGTACCGAAGAAACCCTAGCCTGAAAGACATGGAGAATAAGGAGTTTCCAGAAGAGTATGAGTTCCTTGCTGAAATAGTTGGAAAATGCATATTGTACAAAAACACTGCACATGACATAATGATCGACCAATAGTTAAAGATAATGTCAGCAATAGTTCTGAAGAAACAAATTGACTTTGGAGCTATCTTATTCGATCAAATCTCCAAGTGGATAGAGAAAGCTGAGATGAAGAAGTCCACTGAAAAACCCCTGACTAAGGTGTTTCATGGCAGACTGCTGAGTATTGTGTTGAAGAAAAAGCTAGGTGGAAAGATCAAGGATGATGAGGGAGAAACTTTGAATGTGCACAAAGTGATGTCTCCACAATTATTTGTGAACTGGAAGAAGAACCCAAAGGAGAAGTAAAACCGACAACCGGAGCGAGAGCAAAGCCTCTACAAGGAAGAGGAAAATAGAAGAAGCAGAAAGCTCTGAGTTTGATGACTCGGTACCAGTATCAATCACACCAGCCAAGAAGAAATCCAGAGGTGTGAAGAAAACAAAAGCCCCATCAAGAAGTCTCTCCTCAAAGGATAAGGATAAAGAAGAAAAATTCCTAACTGTTGGAACAACAATGAGGAGAAGAAGCGAGTTGCTTTAAGGGCGATCGCCAAGAAGTCTAAGGTGGAAGACAAACCAAACCACAACTTCCCAAAATAGTACATCTATTTGAAGAAGGACGTAGAATCAAGTAGAAGGAAAGGAAGCGGATGTCAAGGCCGAGTCTTCATAAACCAAATCTAGTAGTAAAGGTGAAGTTTGGATTAATGAATGAAAGTTCAAAGATCTGCCGAGAAAGAGAAATACTCAAGCCACATGGCTAATCCTCTTAGAGAAGTCACTCTGCTGATGAAGAAGAAATTCAAGATGACCCAATTACATCCTCAAATACAACTACCCCAACAAGTCCAGATGCTGGGTCAAATGATGTTGTTTCTATAGAAGAAGAAAATGCCCCTGCTAATCTAGAAAGCCATAATGATGGCTCGAGAAAGTGATAAGTCCAAAGATGAAGGTTACATCCGCCGCCTGCTTGCGAACCTAAAGAAAGTTCCACCGATGAACCAAAGGCTTCCAAGTTTGAAGAAGAAGAGAGTCGACTCTCCCAAAGTGAACCTCCAAGAAGAAGGAAGAGCTCTGATTTGCAAGCAAAGTTTGCCTCCAAGAGAAGCAAAGTGATCAATCAAATGCCCCCATTGAATTAAGTGATGATGAGTCCGCATCACGGAAAGATAGTCTTGAGGTAGGACCAACAATGAAGAAAATGAATCGAGAAGAAGATCTTCTTTGAAGAAAGTTACGAGAATGAAATGCAAAGAGAGGATTTTGGCTGAAAATGATCAAGAAAGTTCAGTCTCAGAGAGAAGAAATTGAAGAAGATTCTCAGTTCGCACCTCGTGAAGCGATTTAACAAGAAGATTATCCGATTATTTCTCCCGCAAGATTTAGTAGAAGGATCGTAGTGGAAGTTTCAAATGATCTACCGGATGCTCCATCGGAGAGATGGGTGAACTATAGAAATGAGCAATTTCAAGGAAGTAAGAATGACTACCTTTGACATAGCCAAAAGCGGAACAATATGGAGCTAGATCGCTTCAACCATTCTCTACAATCTCGACGACTTATCGATGAGATGGTTCTTCCAATGGATGCCATGGCTAAGGCTCACACTAAAGGAGATGGAAGCTATCTCAGCTGGTGCTTCTCTTACTTCCCAAGCATGGAACTGGTGGCTCAGAACTTTCCAAGAGTAAAGAAGTTTGCCACCAAACCGATCAAAACCGGCCCACTTCAAAGTCTATCGCCATCTTTGAAAATCTCTATATCCCTACGATCGTAGAGAGTGGATTCTGAAGGACGAAGAGTCATGACCAAGGAGATGATCGTAGAGTCTGTTCACTCTACTGCTGATGATATTCAAGCCCAAAACCAGAAGCCTCCTTATGCTCAAGCACTACTATCAGATATTCCCTCATCCTCTACCAGTGATTGGAACCAAACGATTATTCAGATTCTCCAGACTTTTGAAAATCTGTCTAAGGATGAAAATCGTAGAGTCAAAACTGATGCTCAACCAGCTGCTGCCCAACAAAAGGATCAAACTACTTTGGAGCAGGAACTGCAGAAGAGTTCTGATGATCTAAGCGAGAAAATATCTCTGCTGACTGAAGAATCACAGAAGCTGACAGTAGCAGGAGATAATTCCTTCCCGCACAAGCTTCAAGCTACTATGGATGATGTATCTCTCAAACTCCAAGAGAGAGATAACATCTATCAGAAGGCCATATAAGATCAGAAGGCAGATGCTCTATGAATTCAGAAGACCAATGAAGAGCAGATCAAGCCCTCTCTGACAAGATTAACGACCTGAAGCAGTCTTTCTCAGTGTAACTTGAAAGCTAAAGCAAGAGGAACTCAAGTTTGAAGTTGCTAACTCCTCCTACCTAATGGAATGACTTTATGTCCAACATGGAGCGGCTCTCTCAAATGATCGATGACAAAAATGGAGAGAAAAAGAGGCATAAAAAGAAGAGGAGCAAGAGGCACTCATGGAAGAGCAGAGGGATAACAGAGAAGAAGTCAAAGATGAAGCCAGCAGATGTAGCAGAAAAAGAATCATCATCTGAGGGGGAGCCAAAAGATGATCACATGATCGCAGAGTCTGAGAGGGAGCATGATCAGAAAAATGCTGAAGGGGAGCTAAGCAAAGACAGAAGGTCATCATCCCAGGGGGAACAAGAGAAAAGAGAACAAACAGATGAGTAGCTGATCAACAGACATCCTGGAAACATACATGGAGCCAAAGAGGTACATCTCTAACTAGTTAGGTATGTTCTGGATCCAGGATGTAAAGTGTATTAAGGTATAAATTGCCATATCAATATAAATGACATGCATATTTATCTGTTTTAGAAATACAGCTGCTCACTGTATATAAGATTCATTCATAACATGCATCAGCACTTATTGTTTTTTGTCATAATCAAATAGGGGAGATTATCAGGAATAAACATGTGAATGATATTCCTATTTAATATATGATTTGATTATGATATATATGAATGAATATTCAAGTATGCTTGCATTAAGAAAAGTTGTAAAGTCCTTTGATAGATTATAGAAATATATGTACAAGGACTTAGAATGAATTGATCAAATATGTTAGAGTTGATCCTACATAAGCAAAAAACGACTTTGTAAAGTCCTTAAAAAGAAATGATGTACAAGGACTATAAATATAGAAAGATCAAGCTTATTAGGTTGATCTTATGATGTAATAAATAGGCTTATCTAATCGTCGAGCACTGCACCAAAAGTCATAGTCTGCCAGGAGAGTCAATATTAACTGGAGAGCTATCGAGGTAGAATAGGAGTATACAAGATAGTAGATCTCAGAGTTCATAGACTTCCAGGGGAAATGAAGAAGGATCGTAGTACATCGAGTAAGAGCTTCCTTAGGATCGTAGTGTGCTAAGGAAGTCATGTTCAGAATCGTAGAGACAACCTGCCTACGAGTCGACCGGTCATCTGACGAAGTTAAGTTAGAAATTTAGACTACACTCTGAGTTCGTAGAGTCCATTGATTTCATGCAGAGATCGTAGTCGAGCAAGATCAGATGAACACAACAAGCACAAGGTAGAAATCAGAGAGTATCAACATCCGATCTCGGGATTCAGTAGTGTCTCAGACAATAGAAGTCAATCGTAGAGTGCGAACTACGACCTCAGTGAAGTGCTCACAATGCCAAGGCAGAATCGTAGAGCATATACGGTTCTCAACAAATGAACACTCCCAGAATATCCAAAGGAATGAAGCCTCTAGTTGGCACTGCAAAGATGCATTCAACCTTAAGGGAACCAGAGAGCACTCAATGAATGGCATGCAGGCTAGCAGAAGATCTAAGCACCAACCAAATCAACATCAAGATTGAGTTGTAAAGCCATTTGTGATAAAGTCTTCCACGAGGAGATCTAAAGAAGACTTTAGAAGTTGACTAAGGAAAGTCAGAAAATGCAATAGCTATCAAGTGAACAGAAGACAACGATCTTGGAAGCAACCAAGATCGTGGTGTTTGCAAAACAAAGAAAGAACTGATGGAAGGTGAACCGAGATACTGTTCAGCCTTTGAAGAGCAAGGCTAAAGTGATTAAGTGTAGGGTCAGTTCATTGATGATATGTGAACGGAGATCACAAGGAGAAAGCAAGTCGGACGACGCGCCACAAATCTGAAGTGTCTTGATATTGAAGGGGACGAGCAAGCAAGAAATTAAGCCATCGATTCATCGAGAATAGTCAAAGCAAAGCGAAGTATTGAAGCACAACATAATAGAAGGAAGAGGTGTTCTACATTGAAGATCCAATCAACACTCTTCAAGATCGTAGTCTTAACTCTACCAGTCAATAAGCAACACTCAACAAGACACTACGATCAGGTCCTCGAAGACGTGCATCAGAATCGTAGAGTTCAAACACCCAAAGACTGAAGCATTGGCAATGGTTCAATCTGAAGGATGGTATTCGGACAAAAGCTTATTGAGAGCATCGATGCAAAAGGACAACCTCTGATCAAGAAATCAGAAGGAGATAATAAAGTCTTTAACCTGCCCAAGACATTAAAGTGACAACTCTGACGAGTACATGAAACAATAGACTGCAATGTCAGATAAAGTATGGCATATTACATCAGAAGTCTACCTCAAGCAACTCGAGATCTGTGAAGACATTTGAATACCCTTCAATGGCTACTTTCCAACGGAAGGATTGGGAAGGAGTATAAATGAGAAAGAGCTTCAAAGATCAAGGGTTTCTGGAGTTACAGAGTTTGGAGAGAAGGTGGACTAATCTAAACCATGTGAGATAGTGAGTCAGAAGGCTCACTCTATGATCCACCAAGAACACTCAGAGACATGCAAATAAAGAAGTAGAAGTGAGAGTTCTACAGTATAGAAGTGAGAGTTCTACTACTTAAAGAGTGTTCTGAACCGCCTAGAGAAAGAAGAGCATCATGTCATCTTGATGTCCATCATGGGAAGACTCTAAGTATAATAGAGAAGATCCTACAGTCATCTTAGCAAGTCCATCATGAGAAGGCATCAAGTAGCAAGAAGGGAGATAACAAATGCCATATGCCATCCTGGTGTCAAGCATGAGAGAGCTTCTAAGTACCTAACAGAAGAGCTTACAGTCATCTTAGAAGCCTATCATATGCAGCTATCAAGTACCAAGGAGAAGGATCTTCAAGGCAGTTCATACAGGGGTCATCCAAAGTGGTTGAGTAATCGAAGAAGCTGAGCATCATGCAATACTCAGCTGCACTTCAAGGATGATCAAGCTAAGCTACTAAGGATAGAAGATGTTCAGAGCATGAAGACATCTTTATAGCTCAGCACCGACTCCAACAACAACAAAAAAACAACTCAACAAAGCCAGGGCCTGAGGGGTCCTTGTCTGAAGGGACTAAACATAGCAGGGCCAGAAAGGTCCTTGTCCGGAGGGACTAAATGAAGTTCCAAGCCTGCTGGGCTTGAAGAGTTCCTGGGGAACTAAAGGAGTCCCAAGGTTGCTAGCCTTGAAGAGTTCTAAGTGAACTAAAGTCCCAAGGTCATTGCGGCCTGAAGGAATCTTAGTGATTCGTGGTCCGCCTTCCTTAGTGGAAATCACCGCTAGTTGAAAGCGTAAGAGTGGATTAGAGCTTGAGTCTCCGAGCCACTTAAAACCCCTTGTGTCTTTTACATTATGTCATTTACATTATGTACTATAATCGCTATAATCAAGTTATGTATGTTTTAACCGCTTACAACTAAACTAACTCTCTACGAACAATGTATGTATGATTATTAATATATCAATGAAGGAATCTTTTACTTATTATGTCGTGCTTGAAAAGATTCTTATGTTTGTTATATGCTAATTTAATAGTTATACAAAATAATGAGAATAGTATTTGAAATAAAAAGGATCTATTCAACCCCCCCTTCTAGATCTATTGTGTCCTCTAGAACTAACTATATATATATATATATATATATATATATATATATATGTATATACAAACTGAAAATAAAACCACATACCAAAATTGAGCAAACACAAGCAACACGACTCTCAAGCGTGAAGAAGGGTGTGCAAAGATGAAGAGAAAGGCTTTAAAAGTGTGTAAGAAGGATTTGGTGGACTACCAAAGAAGACTTCTATTCCTTAAAGTAGATGAAACTTCGGCTCCGCCGCATATAAAAGTAGCTATATGTGAGCTCACAAGTGTATAAAATGAGAAAGCACTCAATATATTGTAAGAAACGGAGACAAATTTGTGGGCGGCCTCCTCGCTTCTTCTCTTTCTTAAAATGGCCACCTCAAGACCTCTATTTATAGAAGGGGGAGCCGCAGGTGTACCTAAGGCTGCCTGGGTTACCCCGTGTTTCTCAGGTCATGTCATCTAACAGTACGTGCACGTAGGCACTGCAATGTCCGCTCGAACTTTCAGAATTGCATTCCGGGCATCCGACTGAGGTATGTATATAACAACCCGGGTCAAATCTCGAGTCCGAAACAAATCTTGGGTCAATTCCCAAGTCCGAATCGAATCAAATCCATCAAAATAAGGCCTCAAACCATCGGGCCAAATAAGTATCTTCTTGGGTCAACTTAGCCCACCACAAAGCTCACCCAAAAGGTCGTGACTTGAAGGTACTATTGGTAGTAACTTATTTCCTTATATGCGGATAAATTTTTCTCCTTTCTTCCGATGTGGGACCTGGGGTGTTACAAACTCCCCCTTAAATTCAGCGTCCCCGTCGAACCGATCACACACATTGCCATTCTTGGGATAATCTGGTGGCCAGTGTCCCCACCTCCCGGGACCTCCATCTCTCCATGGGATAATACCACCACCTTCGTGTCCCCACCTCAGCAACCCGGTCGGATAACCCGCCACGGCTTTCAAGAGTCGGCTTTGATACCATATATAACAACCGGGTCAAATCCAAAGTGGAACAAATCTTGGGTCAATTCCCAAGTCCAGATCGAATCAAATCCATCAAAATAAGGCCTCAAACCACTCGGCCCAATAGTATCTTCTTTGGTCAACTTAGCCCACCATGGGCTCACCCAAAAGGTCATGACTTGAAGGTACTATTGATAGTAACTTATTTCCTTATATTGAGACAAATTTTTCTCTATCTTCCGATGTGGGATGGGTGTTACAATGTAGAACCTATTTTGGACCACCGTTGTCGAGAGTTGTACAATGAGATGGGATTAAAGGTTGTCTGAAGTCATGAAGATGGGACGGTGCCCTTCGGTTTTCAAGCTTCAAATTCTATCCGTCACCCTGCACAATAGTCATTCGGGAGTGGTTTTCCTTGATTCTTGTGGGACATCGCTGTGTAGAAATGTATGTATGAGATGTTGAGACGATGTGATGTGGCCTTGAATTGGTGAGATGACAACTTTGCCCCTCACCGGAGTTATCATGCTTTTTAAATTTGGTAAAGCGGGACGTTGCTCAGGGTTATCTCTGAGATTGGACTGCTGCAAGTGTTGAAGGTCCTCAGTATCATCTCTAAGGGGTGCCTATCCTCCCGGTATTATCTCCGGGTCTAGTCTTGAGTGCCTCGGTGTGAGTGCCGAGGTTGAAGTTGATTGCATGCATTTGAAACAAGCATTTTCGGGGTTATCGCCGGAATTGCATTCCTTGAGGTTATCACCAAGGTTGGGACTGAGACTGGATACCTCGGGGTTATCTCGAGATTAATCGGTCTTCTCCGGTGGAGTTTTCGGTATTGGAACTACATGCCTCGGGGTTATCTCTGAGGTTGAAACTTTTACTCCTGGTGTGTGTTCCGGGTTTGAGACTGAGCGTTCGGTAGTATCCGGACTTGGCGTGAGCTGTCTTCTAGGGTTATCTCTGAAAGATGAATCTGCATTCCTGAAATGTCAGTGACTGTTGTGCAGAAAATTTTGAGTGTCTACACATATTAATGTAATATCAATTTTATCCCTGTTTTATTAAAAAAAATTAAAAAAATTGAATTTGTAAAAAAGAAGAGTAAGATGCAACGTCACTATAATTGGCATTAGAATTTTTATTTTTATTTTTTTATAGCTGAAGTCTTATATACTCCTTCATTTCCAACGCCGATGACAAAGAATAAACATAAAAAAATATTGATATTTATAAACAAGTACAAGAGATCAAAGGAATTAAAAAAAGAGAGAGATTCCAACTACAGTTAAAGTGATGTTACATCTTACTCTTCTTTTTTACAAATTAGCTTTATAAACATATTTTTAAAAAGTTACAATGCCAGGTTAGTTTTGCATTGGATCACATTTTTAATTTTTTCAAATTTCTTTAAAAAAAAAATCGTTTTAAAAAAATTAAGATAATTTTTTTTAAATTCGTTATTTAAAAATTATTTTTAAAGTGGCGTTGGTTGCCTTTTCGATTTTAGAAAAAAAAATTAATCCAAAAATTCAATGTCATTTCAGTAATTTTTTCCAAATTAGATGTGAGAGCCTTTACTCCCAACGACAGCTGTTGATTTTTTTTTAAAAAATATTCGTTTAAAATAAATTCTTTTTTTAAAAAATTAGAGTTTTTTTAAAAAAATTTTTTAAAAAAAAAAATAAAGTTTTTTATAAAAATTGTTCTTAAATTAATTAATTTGGTTAAGAGAAGAGCCTATTCAAGAAAAGTTGAACAAAATGGATATAATTGAGAAAGTTGAATATAATTTAGGCAATTCGGGAAAATATTCCAGATCCAACCTTTTCCCATTCTTTCTCCTAATATACTTTTGTCTCCAACCCAACCTAACCCAACCCAAACCTTTTCCCCATTCGTGATATAGGGCTTTGTTTCTTTGATTTCATGGTTTTTCTTGGTTTTGTTTTGTTTTAGTGAAGTGAAAAACGATTGGTAGGTAGAGAGAAGAAATTTGAATGAGATGGTATAAACATTGATTTTTAAATTAATATATACTATAATATTACATTATTGGTGCATTGTTGGTTCACGTCATCATCTTCTTGGATCTCGGTTGTGAAATTTTTTAATTTCTTTTATTGGTTGTCTTAGAAATCAATCTAGATAGTTATGAAAAAATTGTGGATAAGCGCGTGGCTAATCGAGGACAATTTTATTTCTTTTCGCTAGAGCTCGGTTGATTTTTGATCCCCAAATGGAAGAATTCTCTCTGTTTTAAAATTGAAGTGATACATAACCTTTTAATTTGGGGTCATGATTTCATATTTTGCATAATCTGGGTTATGTAATTTTTACTTTCATTGTGTTTCTCATTTAGGTGTTAGTCATCGAAATTGTATGTGGTAGTCAACGAAATTGTATGTGGACCAGGCTGTTATTTATATGTCATAAACTGATTGTTTGAATGTTTGCTTATTAGTCGTAACTTCTTGGAATTGCTCTCGATTTATGGATTCTTCTTAATTGTTTCTATTACCAAGACTTCATGTATTTATTACATCTTCTTTTTATTGCTTCCAGACTTCTGTATTAATGTTATCTTTTCATTATTTTATGTATATTAGTAACCTTTTTATTTATTGGACATTGTATATTGTTCATGATGTCCTACACTCATATTGTCTATTTAGTGCATGACTTCTATTTTTGAATTTGTATTAGATTGGAATATTGCCAAAAATGTATTGAAAAGTTCTATAGATTTTTTTCATGATATTCAGGAGAAAGTCATAGAAGTCACAAAGTAAGATCCGACAACCATTGGACTTCTTTCGCATCATTATGATGAGGAAATTATGGGAGATCCTGGTGGATCGATGAAGTATATGCGATCTTAAGTCATCTATCGAGGTGTGGAAAAGCAAAATACCTTGTAATAAATATGAAGGATGTTATAGAGGTACTCTAGTGATATTTTATTTTCTGATCAATTTTTCTCTGCTTCTCTATGTTGGGAGAATGCATATTATGATTTGATGTTTTAATGTATATGCTCATGATTATTTGTAAAGTCCTTCCAAGTAATATATGTACAAGGACTTAGTGATAGATCAAACTTGTTAGGTTGATCTAAGCTCTTAAAGTATATCATTCTCAGAATGGAATGTATAGATAGAAAGATCAAAGTCATAGTTGATCTTGAGATGTAATAGATGAAGCTTCAAGAAATCGTAGTGTATCATCCGATCAACATTGCGTAAGTCAAGGAAGAAAACGAGAGCTTCAAAGATCGTAGTGTGCACGCCTTGAACGGACTCTTCGTAAATCAGAGAGTGGTCCCAACGTTTCCGAGCCATCTCAACGATCAGAGTGTCTTTGAAAGAAACGTGGAGTTTACAAGTCAACGATCGTAATGTGCTCTCAGAACCGTAGAGTAACAACACGAGCAAGTGAAGATCGTAGTGTGCAGATGTTTAAGAAGAATTGTAGTGCTCTCGACTGATAGCATCAGGCCAGGCACCAAGATTATAAGACACTACTATCTGAATCGTAGAGTATCATGATATGAATCGTAGAGCATCAACTGTCTTGTGTTAGAAAACGTCGAGCCTCATGATATGTGTGAAGACAGATTCCAACATATGAGGAATGGATTCTAGACATTCCAGTACTCATTAGTCCCAAAGTAATACGAAATATCCTTAGTATGCAACAAAGAAGCGTATTGAAGAAGCTAAGGAAAGTACCATTGGTAAGGGGGGTAAAACACCTTTTTAGGTGTTAGGTGAGAAAGCAGTCTGTTGTGTCAGTGGGCCAGGATGCAGTTTCAGAAGATGTGCAGAAATGTGTCCATCAAAGATCAGAAAAGTCAAATGCATTTAATGCCTCAACGAATGGATCCAACGAATAGTTTTCAAGATCACATATATGCAGATCAGACAGATGAGAGAGAACTAAGCAAGCATTGAACAAACAACGTGAAGAACTCTCTAAGCTCAACTCTACGATCTGAGATATTACAAAGCTTGCTCAGCTACTCAGTTCTTTAGAACAAGTGCTTACACAACAACTGAGTAGCAACCATCAAGAACTCAACATTATCAACCAACTGAAGAAGAGTACCAAGTCTTGCTGGACTTGAAGAGTTCAATAGTGAACTATAAGAAAGCCAAGTCTGTTGGACTTGAAGAGTTCAAGAGTGAACTAAGAAGTTCCTAGGATCGCTTTGGTCTAGAAGGAATGTGTGATTCGGAAGTTGTAAAAGACATCCTTAGTGGATATCCTACTCGTTGAGTAGAAGAGTGGACTAGGAGCTTTAAGTGCTCTGAACCACTTAAAAATGATTGTGTCTTTTACATTCATACCATAACTGCTATATCTGTTATAATTGCCATAACTGCCTCACTCTCATAACTCCATTGCTTGGTAAAGAAGATTAAAACAAACATTTATTCCGCTAAGTTTTAATCATTATCAAAGAACAAGTTTAAAAATAAAAGATTTTTAAATATCTATTCAACCCCTTCTAGATAACTATTGTGCCAACTAGGAACTAACAATTGGTATCAGAGAAGGTTCTATTTTACAACTTAGAAGCTTTAGTAGATCCAATGACACTCGTACCAAGCGAATCCAGGACCGGGGGAGGCAGCAAGCCACCAATGTGCAACAAGGATAAATTTGCTAACTGGAAAGTCAGGATGCAAGCCTACATGGACTCAATAGATAAAGATCTATTTAAAACCGTTCAAAATGGGCCCTGTATTCTAACAAAGCTTGCACCAACAACTGACGATCCAAACCGAATACAGATTAAGGTTAATGAAGAGTAGACATGCAACGAGAAGATAGCTGTTCAACTTGATAAGAAGGCCAAGAACATCCTGTTCCAATTCTTAGAAGATGATCTATTTGAAAACGTTGTCAACAACAAAACTGCTAAGGAAGTTTGGGAAGCATCGCTAATCATGCACGAAGGAATCAAGAAGTTAGAGAGAACAAACAATCTCTTCCGACATAGAAAGTATGAAATGTTTGCTCATGTCCAAGGAGAAAGCGAATCGCCACCTATGAAAGATTCAACATTCTTCTAAACTCTCTACTAGTATATGGAAAGGTCTATCCAGAACAAAGATCAAACCATAAAGTTCTTGAGAGCCCTACCAAGCGGATGGGATGCCAAGACCACTAGAATAAGAGAGTCAAAGAATCTCAACGAGATGATAGTTCAACAACTATATGGCAATCTCTCGACATACAACCCGAGAGTCGACCCAACGTCTTTGAAACCCTATCGGAAGGAAGAAGGAAAGACAAGGGTGTTGCTCTCTCAAGGCAAATGAAGGTGCATCAAAAGTCATCACCGAGATTGACTCGATTATGATGAAGACGATGATGAAGACTTTGCTATCTTTGGTAAAGAGACTAAGAAGGTCCATGCGACAAGGAAAACCAAGAAGCCAAAGAAGGTCATCAACTACAACGACCAGAGTAAATAAATGACCTATGCTACAATCGCAAAGCTTTCGCCACTTCATCGCCAATCGCAACAAACAAACCCATCAAAGAAGAATTAAAGAAGAAAACACATGCGAAGAAGGAATACAAAGGAAACAAGAGGCCTCAAAAAAGAGACAAAGGTCTGGTAGCTGGAGGATCATGGAGTGATTCAGATAATGACTCAAATGCTGACTCCAGAGATGAAGAGGAACCACAAATGGCCAACATGTGCTTAATGGCCAAACATGCAAAGGACAAATAAAACCTCAATATACATGATGTAATTCTCGATGAGGTATTTGACTTCAACTCACCGATGTAGATATAAATGACTTAAGAAGCGCAGACTACATGGCATAACCACTGATCTACATCAATATATAAAGTGGTTCAAAGTTTTGTCTAAGGATCATTCACTTCTTCAAGTGGAGAAGAAGAAAGTACAAGGAGAGCTTGAAACAGCCCTTCTAAGTACTAATCTTCTTTCCAAACTTGAGGCTGAGAATGAGAACTTAAAAAAGACAAACACGCTCAATGCACAAAAGAGAGTCTAATCTAACCTCTAAAATTGAGGATCTAGAAAAGACTATCTCTCACATGGAACAAATCCTCATCATCCATGGACCGCTCTGCTTTCTAGTCGGAGAAGCACATTCGATAGAACATGCTTAGGCTTTGGGAATCCATCTCGAGCCTTGTGTGGAAAAGACAAAGGAAACTAGCACTAAAAGTAATGCCTCAAGTTTCAAAGTAGAAGCATTATCTTTGTGAAATCCTCACAAAAGGAAGAACAAGTTCAACCTTGTCTCTACTATATCCATTCTTACTCATAGGAGTAAAGGATCTCATGTTGGTCGGGGTTCATAAAGAGAAGAGTAACCTAACCTCTACTCACTAACCTCAAGAATCGTAGAGTCAAGCAAGACCAACTCTACGAATCAACCGGGAAGGAACAGAGAGGTAAGGCACACTCATCACTACTTATGAAACCTAAGGACAAGTGGAAGAAAGAGAATCGGTTTAACAAAAGGTTAACTAAGGAACCACACAAGTCCAAATGGAGGATGAATCATCGGACACAATACGTGCACGCATCATACTAGATGTTTTATATGAAATAAATATGGGTCATAGGTAATGCAAGTGTTATTATAATTCCATGTATGTGAGACCCAAGATTAGACAAATTTGGGTCCTCAAAGGAATTAATAAAGAAGGACCCATGCAAATATGGGTACCAAAATGAAGGTTCAAATGTTTTAACAGGAAAAGAGCTCTACGATCACTATATGGTATCTGGACAGTGGATGTTGAAGGCACATGACCGAGAACAAAGCCCTCTTATCTAACTACATAGAAAAGGAGGGTCCCTCAGTCATCTTTGGAGACAACGGCTCGGGTAAGACAAGAGGATATGGCTTTACTGGCAATGGTGTAGTATCTTTCAGCAAGGTAGCATATGTAGAAGGTCTGCAACACAACCTTCTAAGCATCAGTCAACTTTGCGACAGGGTTATCAAGTGACATTTCTCAACAACCAATGTCAAGTCAGAGATTTGAAGACATCTGCTGTAAAGCTAACCAGGACAAGAGAAGGAAATGTCTACACAGTGGATCTTGGTCAACTAAGCTCAGATAAGACAATATGTTTTTTAGCAAAAGCATCTCAAGAAATGAGTTGGCTATGGCATGACAGGTTGTCTCACTTAAACTTCAAGAGCATGTCCAAACCGGCATCAAAAGATCTCGTGGTGGCCTACCAAAGTTCAACCGTCAAAAAGAAAGGCCATGCAATGCCCGCCGACTTGAAAGCAAACAAAAGCTCATTCAAAAGCAAACCGCCAACTCTATCGACAAGCCCCTAATTGCTTCACATGGATCTTTTGGGCCAATTCCAACAACTAGTCTTGGAGGAAAAAGATACTCTCTAGTTATAGTCATTTACTATGCTGATTCATATGGGTATTCTTCCTAACTTCAAAGGATGAAACGAGCTCGAATTAATCAAGATGTTCGGGGACTGGTGTTAAACGAAAAAGGAGAGATATTCAAGGCCATAAGGAGGATCATGGAAGAGAATTTAACTTCTCGAAATGGACCGATTCGCATGCATAATGGGATATGTCATAACTTCTCATCTCCTCGAACTCCTCAACAAAATGGAGTAAAGGTGAAGAAAGAATAGAACTTTGATAGAGAGTGGAAGAACTCTGCAAAGAAAGACATCTCGCCTCAATACTTCGGGTCGAAGTCAACACCTTGCATGCTACACTCGTAATGTGTCATTGATACACTCTACGATCAAGATGACGCCTCGCGAACTGTGGAAAGGAAGAAAGCCAAGTGTCACTTTTCATGTTTTTCAACAGGTAAATGCTACATTCTCAACAATGGAAAGTAGATGTCGATAAAATTCCACCTAAGTTAGATGAAGGGATCTTTTTGGATATGTCATGCAACAACAAAGGCTTACAGAGTGTTCAACAAGAAGACACTAAATGGTGAAGTCTCAATACACATCAACTTTGATGAAACCGACTTAGACAAAATAGTGCTTCAAGACACTACAACCCAGTAGTGCGAGACACTACGTAATGAAGTCGTCGAGCTCAACACTCACGATCGTAGTGCCGCATACAGTGAAATCGTAGAGAGCATGAGAATGTGATCGTGAGAGAGGTCAAAGGCATAAATGAGCCTCCACTCCAAGAAGAAGAGATAAACCTTGAAGACTTAAGACAGAAGGCATCGGGACGGATGTCCCAACCGAGATAATAGATGGGCAAGAGATCACACTCAAGA